>QRDG01002083.1:0-100098 GCA_012064385.1 Puccinellia tenuiflora | reverse complement strand
TGTAAAGGAAGTCTCTCCAACCTTTCTTCTTTATGTTATCCCTTGTCTGTATTCTATTTTTAACCACTACCTAGAAAAAAAATTAATATGTAAAGGCAACCTCAACTTTCACAAAAATTTATAAGGAAAATTCACTCTCTTGACAGACAAGTAAGCATACCATGACTTAACTGGAAAATCACCAGATTTGGTGAGACGCCATCTAACTTTGTCAGGTTCAGCCGTCATCCGGACCTGACTACACTACTCAACCAACTTATTCCACATATGTAAGGTGTCTTCACGCAAAAGCCTTCTAAACCTGATGCACCGAAACAACAACAAAGCTTTTCTTTCCCAAGCAAGTTGGGGTGGGCTAGAGTTGAAACCCATCAGATCTCGAAACCAAGTCATGGTTCTGGCACGTGGATAGCTAACTTCCACGCACCCCTGTCTATGGCTAGTTCTTTGGTGATATTTCAATCCTTCATATCTCTCTTAACAGACTCCTCCCATGTCAAGTTTGGTCTACCACGACCCCTCTTAACATTCTCAGCATGCTTTATCCGTCGCTATGCACTGTCGCTTCTGGAGGCTGCATTGTATATGCCCAAACCATCTCAGACAATGTTGGACAAACTTCTCTTAAATCGATGCTACCCCAACTCTCTCACGTATATCATCAACATGCGCATCGCTGCGACACCCAACTGTTTGATATGTCGTCTCTTGGTTGGCCAACATTCTGCGCCATACAACATCGCAGGTTGGATCGCCATCCTATGGAACCTGCCTTTTAGCTTTTGAGGCACTCTCAGGAGGCCAGAAGCTTGGTGCCACTTCAACCAACCAGCTTTGATTCGATGACTCATATCTTCATCGGTATCACAATCCTTCTGGATCATAGATCCCAAATACTGGAAGGTGTATTTTTGAGGTACCACCTACTCATCAAGGCTAACCTCTTCCTCATCGTGCCTAGTAGTACTAAAACTGCACCTCATGTACTCAGTTTTAGTTCTACTAAGCTAAAACCTTTCGATTCGAGAGGCCGCCTCCACAGCTCTAACTTCCTGATGCACCGAAGCCCTCTAGTAAAAATAACATGCACAATTATGTTTGGACTCAAAGTGAGGTAATAAAGCCCCAAAAATTTCTAACATAGAGGAGCCTGCCCGAACCAGCAGTCCTCCCACAACCTGGTGCTCCTACCATCCCCCAGCACATGCTCACAACACATGTAAAACAGCTCTTTAACTAACATAAGTCCAACCCAAAAAATGGGAATACGTGGGCTTATGAACGCATGGCGATAAAGTAACTTTTCTTAGAAATTACGATTTTACCAAGTCTTGCCAGATACCTTCCTCGTTCTGAAACCGCCACAGCCACTTGCGAAGAAGACTAATATTCTTAAGCTCCAAATTTGTCAGCCTACCCCCTCCCCCCCCCCTCCACACACACACAACTCTTTAGGTTGGCAAACATTAGGCATCAAACCAGGTGATATTTCTTCACATCATGTTTCTCTTTTCAAAGCATCCAACTTCTATAAAAAAAACACATTTTCATAACACCTTTAGGCATTCTGATATTTCTTCACATCGTGTTTCTCTTTCCAAAGCATCCTACTTCTATAAAAAAACACATTTTCATAACACCTTTAGGCATTCTAAAAAAATGATATCATATAACTAGGTACATTACTAAGAGCAGATTCATTGGAAATCAATCTTACCAATGGAATTCAAACAACCTTCGTAACAAGTCGTTTTCTTCTCAATTTTTCCTCAGTTTCTTTCCAACTAGAGTTAGCTAATTTCTTCACATGCATAGGAACTCCTAAATACTTAAAAGGAAACACTCCTACTTTACAAGTAAAAATCTTAGAATATATATCTTTAATATCTATAGCTTTACAAAAAAGGAAACTTCACTCTTATTAAAATTAATCTTAAGACTAGTAAGTTGTTCAAAGACACAAAGAATAATTTTTAAAACATAAAAATAGTGTCGTCTGCATAATGTGTAACAGCTAAACCCTCATCTAAAACGTCAGCTGCCAAACCAATAATCAGTCCATTTTCCTGAGCTCTCCTAACTAAAACTGTAGGAACATTAACTGCAGGAACGTCAGTTTGAAAATATGTATCCAAAAAATCATTTCCCATAACACAAAATTTACCATCAGACACTACCGACTTAGTCGACTGAATAAAATTTTCAGTAACCCTTTCATATGAAGCACACAAAACATAAATTTTCAATTAATTTTGTCGTAGGCTTTCTCAAACTCTACTTTAAATAAAACACCGATATTTTTTTTGCTTTTATGAATATGGTGTATAGTTTCATGCAAGAGAACCACACTATCTAGAATAAATCCGCTTTAATAAAAGTTGAGTGAATAGCATCAACATTCTTGTGAGCTAGGCAAATAGTCCTATTATTTAAAACTGTAGTAAAAATCATGAAGACGGCATTTGAAAGACAAATATGCCTGAACATATTAATCCTATCAACACCCTACCCTTTCTACATTAAAGTAATAATATCATAATTAAAAGATTTAATACTCGAGAGCCATTATTGAAATCCTGAAGGAACTTAAAGAGCTTGGGGGAAACAATATGCCAATTTAAAAAAAAAACTCTGTAGAAAAACTGTTGGGGCTACGAGCTCTATTGTGTTCCATGAAGAAAACACCATTTTTAATCTCCTCAAGGCTAAAAGGTTCAACCAATTTCTCTCTGTCTTCATTACCTAAAACCTTAGGAACAGGGTCAAGTAAAGAAACATGAAGTAAATCTACAGATCCAAACAGATTTTTGTAGTAAACTACTAGCATGACTTAGAAGGTTTTAATCCCCTTCTATACACATCATCATCATGGAAAAGTCTAAAAAATACTATTACGACACTTTCTACCACTATCTTTACTCATAAAATATCGAGAATTATTGTCTGCTAACAGTAAATCTCTTTCCTCTGCCCGTTGGAACCACTTAACCTCCTCCTCAGTAAAAATATTATTTAATTTGTCTTGCAAGGAGCATCTAGTGGCATATTCATAAGCATATAAGTCCATGACTTCACTATTTTTTATCAATAAAGTCTAATCGATTAGCTATTAAATATTTGCCCCTCTTATACTGTCCTTCAATATTATTATTCCACCCTTTTAACACATTGACCATTTTAGCAAAACAGTTATGCCATATGTCCAACTCATTACGTCCTCTGAGTGGAAGTTTCCACACATTTTCTACTTCAGCTAATAAATCATCTCTTAAAAACCAGCTAAGTTCAAATCTAAAAGGATTACTAATAGCTACAGGGGCATAACCTACATTAACTAATAAAGCCCACTCAGGGGAACCAAAACTCCATCTAAAATCTCAAACACAAGGGTGAGTCTGCCCTCATTACCAGAGTCAGGCCCATCCACGCTGATCTGACGTGCGTGTGCGGACGCCGCACGCGGATGAAAACCATGCGGTGCTTCTAGGTAGATTTTTCGTTTTTATATTTTTACTGAAGTAATTTATTAATTTTTAACAAGGTAAAATATTTATCTTTTTTATTAAATAAGAAGTATTTTACAATTGTTGTTGCCTAGGACAATATCTAGGACTTCATAGAGGAGATTACTCTCCTGGTATTAAATTGCTCAAAAACTTGGCTCCGGCCAAAACCCACGTTCTCGTCTCGTCTTTAATTCTTGAGAAAACTACAAACACCGGCGAGGCCACATGGCGGAAGATCCTAGCATTGCACTCCTTTCAAATCTTCCAAGAAATTAGCAAGATGATGGAGGACATGGCCTTCCTAGCAATCCCATGGTCAAGCGTGAGGTTAGACCACCATTCTTCAACATTTGACTCGTTGGCCCAAGACGCCGGAAACACATCATGGTCCACTGATTCTTTCACGCGGTTGCAAAGAGAGAAATTTCCAAAATTTGGTCATACGGTACGCTGTAGCCGGTCCGCCTTCCAAATCCTATTTTGCATGACTAGCCAAGCGAAGAATTTGCATTTCGGACGCACCCCATGCCTTCCAAACCGCGGTGTTGAGAGGGGTGGAGATGATGCCCTTGAATTGCATTTGGTAGGCCGTCTTTGCAGAGTAGCATCCATTACTAGTGAATTTTCAATGGGTAGCATCAGGTGCGTGTTGAGAGAGTGTCACATCGGAGACCAATTCCCAAAGGGAAACAAATTGTTGAATGTGTTCAATATCAAAACCTTGTTGGACGTTGAGATTGTTGACCCAAAAGTTATTATCGAGGGCCCTCTTGACTGTGCAATTTTTCCTTTTGGTTCCTTCAAATAGTTTGGGAGCAATGACCTTCGGGCGGATACCATTCAACCATGGGGAGGTCCAATTTTTTTCCTTCTCTCTGACATGGGGATGACCTTTAGGTCCCCGCCATGAGCATACCAGGTGCGGCCCAGTCGCAGGCCTTCAAGAGGACCTGCCAAAATTCATCAAGCCTAGGGTGACAGGGGAGTCTATTCGCGTCTTACGAAGCCCAAAGGCTTAGTCATAGATCACGATGTAGTACTCAGGCTGCAGGGCCCAGGACTTTGGGGACCCGATATGTAACCTACTCGGTAGAGAAACCCTAGACCCAGCTTCCTGTATAAAAGCTGGGAGGGTCCCCCGAGTTACGGTTTCTACGTACTTACGCACACCTTACCAGTCACCACAAGATTCAATCTCACCACCATAGCCTCTGTGGCCACCCTGTAATCTGTTCATCAATACAAGCTCATACAAGCAGTACGTAGGGTTTTACCCTACGGGGGCGTGAACCTGGGTAAACTCGACTCCCTGTTAGCCGACGGTGTCACCGGCGTGGACATGTCCCTCTTTCACCTGAACCCAAGTCCTTTACGGAGGGGCAATGCCGTGATAATACCACGACACTCTCCATTACCAACTAAGACCATTGTGGCCGCCACAAAAAGCTCCTTATCATGTCGTTGCAAGGATTCCCAAGCTCGATCAAAGGCTTGGTGTCTTCAACCCATTCAAGCCATATAGATCGTTCCCTAATGATGGCGTGGATCACACGTTCGCTGGGGAACCCAAAGAGGAAGGTATGATGCAGCAAAGCAGCAGTTTCCCTTGATTACAAAACCAAGGTTATCGAACCAGTAGGACTTGGAGAAGGATTTCTTAGGTGTCAACGGTGCCAGAAAAAGAGCTGTTGGTAGGAGACTTAGTAGTTAGAGAAGTCTTCTTGGCGTGTTGACATGGACCTGCACGCAATCACAAACAAACTACTTTGCCCCAATGAAACAGAGAGGTTTTCAATCTCTCCGGCTTGCTGAACACAAAGAATTAAATGTGCAGATGAAAAATATGACGAGAGTGAAATATGACCAGCGAGCAAATGATGATGAAAAGCGAACGGTTGTAAACAATGTACGAAAATAGGATCGCGGTCCACAGTTCACTAGCGGTGTCTCTCCAAAAGATATACATGGTGGGTAAACAAATTACAGCATGGCAATTGACAGAATTTTGGGCGCACAACAATGCTATCATAAAACAATATAGTTCACCATTTCATCTAATATGGGCATTACGTCACGCCGGGATCGCTATCCAGCATGTCACCCAGAAGTATTAAGTTGCAAGCAACAGATCATTGCAAAGCAATGTAAATAACACAAGGAAATCACACCGCTGTTTTCTCCCTACTGGCATGATAACTGCTACTTACTACATCCACGCCTTCGCTTGGGGCACTACACAACGCTATCATCATCTGCAATCAAGCAGTTTTATGGCACCATTGTTGGGGACTTTGGAGCTACAACAAGGGGAGTCTCATACTCTCAATCACTTTACTTTGCTTTTGTCTTGCTTGTTTTATTTCTCGTTTAGTTTATTTTCTTGTTTCAAAATATCAAAACCCCAAAAAATTAGTGTAGTCTTTTATCCTGTTTTATTAGTATGCTTAGTTCTTTGGTTGTTCTTAATGGCTACTTTCTTTGAAATTAGATCTTGTTGTGGTTTTATAGAAGATCAACAAAAATACTATAAGGAACACCGCTGAAAGTGCATGGTTGCCCCCATGTGTGGTTTTGGTAATTAATGACAATCTCTATGGACTAATGTTTGTATTGAGCTACTTGTAGATGTGTCCATATGCATTGCTTGATCTCCATTTGTTGGAGTCAAGGCTAAGGGAAGAAGAGTATATGTTGATCAAGGCTAAGTGCGAGTTGATCAACACTCAAGGCCATGTGAAGATATGCCGAAAAGTGCCTCTCCCATATTGGTGTATGGGGGAGCAATATGCGAGTCTTCACCGAGCGGAGCGCAATCAAGAAGGTGGTCCATCTTGAGAACGTCAAGATCATCATCATCGATCTCAAGTGGATTATGCGCAAGGCAAAGTTTTCTTCTTGATAGGTTTTCTATTTTACCGGTCTCATGGTGTTAGTTGAGAGACCGGATTATAGGATAGATAACCGTACTATCAAGAGGGGCTCTCGAGCGAGTATCTTGATCGTATCGTCGTAGAGAGCTCAAACCTTTGCATACTTAGCATCATCTTTATTGGTTCTTATTTGACTCTTATCGTGGTGTGGTCTTGGTGCTTGTCGTGCTTGTGTGTTAGTTGTGTATCATGTATGTGTAACTTGTGTGTTGAGACTTATTGGATCTTGTGTGGATTTCATTTGGCTCTTTTGAGATATTAATGGACTATCCCATTTTGGGGGAGTGATGTGCTTCGTGCACTTCACAATCCTAAAATGTGTATTTATGACGCACACCACATAGTATTGATATAGCAAAATTATCTAGTCTCTATGTGGTATGTCATATTCATGAGAAATTCAAATTCTAAATTGTCCATTAATTTATTGAGTTGGTTTTTATTTGCCTCTTGTTTAAAAAATAAATGGTTTATCACATTATGGGGAGTAATAAGCTATGTGCATATTACAATCCTAGGAAATGTGAACATTTGAGGTTGTGCCCCTTGGAGTTGATATTGTAAATTATCTTATTCCTATGTGGCATGTTTGCTCGAACAAGTTCCAATTTTCATTTTGGTTATTCTTTGGCTCTTGTTTGTGTGAGTTTGCTTGGTATGGTTTTTCTCTAATATGCATTTCTATATATTATTTGAGAAACCATTTGTTCCATATTATTCTAACCGTGGCCTTGCCGGTTGGTTTGAATAGTTGGAACTACCAACAAACTTTTTTAAAATATGGTGTTTTATTTCTTATCCCTTGCCATATGTATTATCTTGTGAGGATGGCCTTGTATATCTCTACTCACCGGGAAAATATTTCCTTATACTCATTGTCCTTGGACAATTGATATTCACATTTGTGGTAGAATATTTTTGTTCATCCTCATATTGGCTCTTGCGTTGAATTGCCTTATTTATTGCCAAGTGTTTTGTTTTTACTCCCATTGCCTTCCTTGCCTCTTGCATGGATCCTAATTTTCAATTGGTAGTGTTTAGTGTTGTAAATAAAATATGGAGAGTAATGATCCCTTGTGCGTGCAATTTGTATTCAAATACAAATATCAAAGATAATGCATGAATCTTGGGGGAGCATTCCTTTTTTAGAACACTATCCTATCTATCAATATTTGATCCTTTCAATTGGCATTTGATTTTTTGGCTATGCTTTGGTACCATCAATTGGTATCACTTGGAATTTGATATTTCCTCCATAGATATTTGTTTCAATTGATACTTATTGTGTGAGTTTTGATACCATATTTCTTTATTTTACTTTACTTGATTTCGGTCAAGTATTGGTATCTTTTCTCCTAGTTGGCATCTTATTTTCAATTGGTGTCTTATCGATCATGTGTTGTTTTGATTCGATTCCTATTGATATCACACTTCATGTGTTGATGTGTTTTGGAATCAATCATATGTCTATTTGATTTTTCCTCAATCATGTGTTGATTTGGATTTTGATATAATTTGGACGACCTTTTTGTGTCACACTTTGGTGTGCTCTCGTCTTGGTTTACTTGGTGTTTTCGTCCAAAATGTATCTTGTTTGGTTCTTGAAAGGCTTTGCATGTATATTCTCTAATATATATATTATATGGCATGTTTGTCTTTCTAGTTCCAATATATAGGGTATACTCCACCGAATCCTAACTCGGCTAAGATGTGCATGAAATTCTACTTCATATCTATATGCACATATTTATGTGGAGTGTGTCCTATGTATTGTAGTATATCTAACTACTATGGAACCCAATGAGTTTGGGAACCATGTTGTACTTGAATTTTGTATTAGGTACAATGGAGATGCATTGGATGCTTGCCTCATTCATAAGGAAGGTGTTCTCACCATGTGATTATTGGAGTCAAGCTTTGATGATAAACAAATTCTCATCTTCTTCATCACCAATGCTATCTCGGTAACAAGTATCTACCTCATGCATACATTTCTAATTTCCAAACTTGTGTAGGTTGTTTCTTAGCATGAAAGCTCCTATTTTGCAATTGTTGTGGTTTTGGCTTATTTCTTTCACTTGGTATATCTTTGTGATATTTGTGATGAAATGGAAAAAACTATTCCTTCAATTGGTATTCTTTCTTTGTGATACTTGTTGCCTATCTCAAAGCATCTCCACTATCTCTTGTTCCCTTAGTGATATGTGTGATGTCTTTGATGTGTTTGAAGTTCATAAATATCCAATAAGATAAAATTGAGCTATGTGCTATGCTTTCAAGCAATAATCTTTTGTGTATTTATGACTTCCCTTTGGATACCTTGATCTCGTTTTCTTGTAACCATTTTGTATGTACATGTTTCTTTTGGATGTATATCTTCGATTTGTCCACATAGAAACTTATACATATGAGAGAGGTCACCTTTTATTTTAGTATCCTAATTCTTTTATGTCACTTGGATTTTTATCTTTGACTTCTTGGTGGCTCCAAAAGGAATTTGTCTCATGAGTGCTTGTCTTGTTGATTTTGCATCTTTGTGCACTCATAATTTATTTGAAGATCTTTGACCTCATGTTTACCATGGTGAGCATGTTGACTTTCATTGGCTAAATGTTCTCACTAGCTTTTGGCTTTTTCAATTAGTTTAGTTTCCAATTGATATCCTTGAGCTTGTGAACATTTTTTTAAGATCTTCTTTGTATCTCGGTTGGGCCTATCTTATGTTGAATTTTTAAAATTGATATCTTCTATGGCTCAACCATATCTTTGGTGCAAGTGCTATGATTTGATTTAGTTTTATGCACGCTTGCACTTGTTGTGTGTTCTAGATGATTTTGGGGGAGTGAGGATTCCATATTCGTGCACTACTTCAAATGGTGCATGAACATTGGGGAGCTTCTCCATTTTTATTTAGGACACTCATTTGCTCAAATCATAAAACTTCGTGTTTTATTTGGTTTGTTGGATCTTCTCAATTGCTTATGTCCTTTTGGGGAGATGTTTAGAGATATATCTTTTATTTGCAATCTTTGATCCTCAATATAGTTGTATTTCCTTCAAATATTCTTCATTGTATTATGTGCATTTGATTTCACTCATATCTTGAGAAATGCACACCTTTTGGAGGAACTCATATTATATTGGCCTTCTAATTTTTTCTTCCCATTTCGGCAATCGATGCCAATGTGGGAGAAGTTTAGAGGGTTTAAGGGAATTTGGGTTTTATGCTTTTATTGTATTTGCCTTTAATGCACTTGCATCCTGGCTTGTTTGTCTTGCAAGGATGCTTTATTCACTATATAAACCCTCTTAAAAAGAGATTGTCATCAATTACCAAAATGGGGGAGATTGAAAGTGCATGGTTGCCCCCATGTGTGGTTTTGATAATTAATGACAACCTCTATCGAGCTACTTGTAGATGTGTCCATATGCATTGCTTGATCTCCATTTGTTGGAGTCAAGGCTAAGGGAAGAAGAGTATATGTTGATCAAGGCTAAGTGCGAGTTGATCAACACTCAAGGCCATGTGAAGATATGCCGAAAAGTGCCTCTCCCATATTGGTGTATGGGGAAGCAATATGCGAGTCTTCACCGAGCGGAGCACAATCAAGAAGGTGGTTCATCTTGAGAAGGTCAAGATCATCATCATCGATATAAAGTGGATTATGCGCAAGGCAAAGGTTTGTTCTTGATAGGTTTTCTATTTTACCGGTCTCATGGTGTTAGTTGAGAGACCGGATTATAGGATAGATAACCGTACTATCAAGAGGGGCTCTCGAGCGAGTATCTTGATCGTATCATCGTAGAGAGCTCAAACCTTTGCATCCTTGGCATCATCTTTATTGGTTCTTATTTGGCTCTTATCGTGGTGTGTTCTTGGTGCTTGTCGTGCTTGTCATGACAAGGCCAAGGTCACCAAAAACGGTTTTCATATGCGTCTCATATTGCGTTTTCGGTATTGGAGATTTTGTCGGTTCATCCTTGTGGATGGTCTCACTATTCCAATTATTTGCAAAATATCCTTTACTTGTTTTCAATTTTTCTAAATTTATTTTGTCGTCCTCTTTCCAACAAAATTGGTTTCACTTCATTCGGACTTCATTTGCAAAATATATAGCATTTCCGGTTTGCGAGAGAGAGTTTTTAACTTTCCCCATTTGTTATTATAATATCTTGTTGGACTATGATGTTTCTCTGCATAATCTTTTAGTTCTCGTTGTGGCGATTCCAACGAGCCCAAGATCGTCAAAAACGGAGTCCGGATGCAAAAGATATTGCAATTTTAGTTTCACCGGTTTGGCTAGGCCGGCATGGCCGGGGCCTCTCTGTTTGCATGGCCGGCCATCATGGCCGGGCTATGGCCAGCCAAGCCGGCCTCCCTCCTCCGGCTGCCCGAAAATTGGCCTAACGGC
This sequence comes from Puccinellia tenuiflora, assembly GCA_012064385.1. NCBI lineage: Eukaryota > Viridiplantae > Streptophyta > Magnoliopsida > Poales > Poaceae > Puccinellia > Puccinellia tenuiflora. The sequence goes on along the minus strand of QRDG01002083.1, from coordinate 89,250 downwards.
CATATTTTTGGCTCCCTTTTAAGGGGCCTTCTTCCCCAATGTTTTCTAACTACTTGGAGCTCTATTTTTCCTCTCTCTCCTCCATTGTTGACCTCGAAACCTTTGATTCCTCTCAATCCCTCCAATGATTCTTGCTCATACTTAGGGAAACAAGAGAGGAGATCTAGATCTACAATTCCACTAATCCATTCCTCCTCTAAGTGAGGGGAACCTAGTAGATCTTGATCTTAGAGTTCTTGGTGATTCTCCTCTTTGTTCTTCCTCTCTTATTCCCCAAAAGCATTTGTTGCTTAGTTGGAATTTGAGACTGAAGGATTTTGAGCACTTGTGTTCTTGCCATTACATTAGTTGCATCGGGTTGAGCTCTCCACGAAGATTCATGGGATTGAAGTTCGAGAAGCTTGTTACTCTTGGGTGCATTGTGTTCCCAAGAGCTTGTGCCTCTTGGGTGCATTGTGTGCCCTAGACGGTTGGTGGTGTCGCGAAGGCTTCAAGTTGTGAAGCTTCGGGTAAGATTTGAGAGCCCCTGATTGAGTTGTGGGTGTGTGCCCCAAGATTGTTGTAAAGGCTCCGGATTCCTCCTTGAAGGATTCCGATAGTGGAAGGTGAACCTAACCCTTGGGGTGAGATTTATCGGAGAATAGGGTGAGGCATTTTGTGGCGTCTTGAGTAGGCCTTTTGTGGTGAGCTCACACCCCTCCAACGAGATGTACTCCCTTAACAAGGAGGAACTCGGGAATACATCCTCGTCTCCGCGTGCCTCAGTTATTTCTATACCCGAGCTCTTTACTTATGAAATTTACATTGTGATAGCCTTCGTGCTTGAAGTTTCATATCTTGCTATCACCTTGTTGTTTGTCTTGCTTAGCATAAGTTGTTGGTTCACATAGGTGAGCCTAGTTTATTTAGGTTGTTGGCTTGTTAATTTAAACACCTAGTTTTATTCCGCAATTGTAAAGCCTTAAACTGGAAAAGTTTTAATCGCCTATTCACCCCCCCTCTAGGCAACATAGTTTGTTCTTTTAATTTGGTATCAGAGCCTGGGCAATGAAAATGAAACCTAAGCTTCTTATGCTAGGGAAAATTTTGATTTCTTTGATGTTGAACAGATTGAAGAATTTGTTGCTTTTAAAGGTGCATATGAAATTGCTTCTTTGCTGGAGAACATTGATAATGCTCTTATCAAACTGAGAATTTTACTATACTAAAATATTGCTTTGTAAATTACAGTGACAATTATTATATTACTGAATATGTTAAGAAAGTCTCTCCTCCAAAAGGAGAGACCGATGCTTTGCAGGAACCTATGGAGGAGGAAATTGCTGAAACTGAGATCCCATTAGGTGAAAAAGAGGAGGAGAGTGAGGAACAAAAGGAGGACCTACCTTCTAATGAAAGTAACTCTTTAACTCTTACTTTGTATGATATGCAACAACTTCCATGGCTCAAGAAAGACAAAAATAAACTGTCAAATGCTTTTCCTACTGTTATTTGTGATGAATTTAATGATACTCCTTTATCTATGCCTCCAATTGATATTTATGGTAATAAAAAGCATGCTTTATGTGATAGCTACATCGTTGAATTTGTTCATAATGCTACTGAAAATTATTATGAGAGGGGAAAATATGGTTCTTGGAGTTCTCATGTTACTACAACGCCTCTCTTTTTGTTGCAAGTTTTGAAGTTGCACTTGCTTTGCCTTCCTATGCTACTAGCTTTATGCTCCAATGAATTATTTTAGTACAAGATGCCTATGCATAGGAAGTGGGTTAAGGTTAAATATGTTTGGTATTTGTTTCTTGATGCTCTCTTTTGTGAACTCTTATTCTTATTAGAGCATCATTGAAATCATTGCGCCTAGCTAAAATGCATTAAAGAAAAGCGCTTTTGGGAGGAAACCCATTATCTTTTTCCTTTCAGTTTTCCTTAGTCATGGAGTTGTTGCTTCTGTAGCAACTTTATTCTATCTTTTTCTATTGGTTTTTTGTGCCAAGTTTAGCCTCTAATGCATTGAAAGTGCGAGGTATTGTTTTGTTGTCGAGAAACAGATTCTATGCGCCTGTTGCAGAAAATCTAGAAAAATCTTTGAATTTTATCTTTTTTTGAAACGTTTTGACAGCAAGCCTGATACTTTTATCTATATTTTGTTAGATTTGAGTTTTTTGATTTGAGCTACGGAAGTGCTTCTAAAAATTCGATCTTTACAGACTGTTCAGTTTTGACAGATTCTGCCTTTATTTTGTATTCGTCTCTTTTATTATCGTCAAGTGTGATACTCTCTGGAGGAGTACCACATTGAGGCATTAATAACCAGTAGCTAATGCTAAATCAAGTTTTTGAAATATGTCTAAGTGGAACACATGTGCATTTTATTTTATGAGCACTAACCCTCTAATCAGTTTATGAGAAGTTTTGTGTGAAGAGAGTTTTTAAGTTCCAAAAGAGAGGATGATGAAGAAATTGAAGAATGGATCAGAGCTCAATCTTGGGGATGCCCCCATGGCACCCCCTCTGAATATAAAGAACACTCAAGCATGTAAGCTTGGGGATGCCCAAGGCATCCCCTCCTCTTCATCGACTATCATCAGGTCGTTTTCGTTGAACTAAGTTTTTATCACTTTACATATTATGTGCTATTCTTGGAGCGTCTTTTTGTTTTGCTTTCAGTTTTGTTTTGTTTGTTTGCTGGTCATACTCATGTTGGATCCTAGCTCTATTAGTGTGGGAGAGAGACACGCTCCGCTTTTTCGTTTGAATACTCCTTTACTTTGCTTATATCTTTTTGAGTATTCTTAGCTACTGTTTGTTTGCTAGTAAGCTCTCGCTTTTATCTTTTATCTTGTTTAGAGCTGCTAGTTGTTGATGTTAAACTCTCTTGTTCTTCACTTATACTTGTTGGAGATTTGTTATTATTGATTGATTGAATTGTTGGAATGAGAAAATGCTATCCATGTGATAATGAAGTGAAATAAAAGCCTGCATAGTCCTGTAGATCATTGTGTGGATATTTGATGTTTCTCAATTGTTTTGAGATATTAAGATTAATGATTGAACTTGCTGGTTATTTATGTAGACACCAATTAGTAAAGAACTATAGTTAAAAGCTTGAAACTGTGTGGTACTTCATAATTGCTAATTTCTTTAGCTAATCTTTCTAGCAACAGAAATGTTTGGTCAACAAGGGAGACGGTGTGGAGGCTTATTGATAGAAACTAGTGATGGCCTTTGACGTAGTTACCTGCGTCAAATGAATATGGTTAGGTTGAGACTCCAAGTGCAGAGTGTATAGTATAGGAAAGACAGTTTTCCCCACGAGGGGTGACTCGAGGGTTTAATATCGAACTCTCGGAGAATCAGTAGTGAAAGATTTATCTTCTTATCCTTCTCTTGGAAACCTACAAAACAAAGTAAATTGTTTTGTGCCCTCAACCTCACCAAGTGGTTGTCAAGCACAAGGTGTGAGAATGATATAAAAAATAAAACAAATGCATAACAATAAATAAATATGAAATGATAGGAAATAAATATGCAAGGATGGTGGAAACAAAGATGGATGATATTTTTGGGTTTTGTATTGTGAATGCAAGATATAAAAGTATTTTTGTATTTTCGGATTTTAAATGGCAGAAAATGGAAAATTGATAAAAGTTGTTGGAAAGGTGTTTCTTATGATTAAAAATGGACCGGGGTTCATGGTTTCACAAATGCACTCTCTCTTTAATAAAGTGGTAGACAATGGAACACTAGAATTAACATATGATATTACAACAAAAAGGTTTCATGACAAGTTACTAATTATATGGGCATCACGTCCTAACATAGAGATCTTTTGTTTATTAATCTCTCTTACACTCCACCAAGATGTGAATTAAATCTTTGCACCTCAGTAATTAAGATAAATCAGAGTATAGCTTTAAGTCTTATGACATGAAGTTAAAATAAGAACATGCTAACTAGTCATGGAGAAGTGGCAATGGTCACACACCCACACCTCCGGTAGCATGGTATTTTTCTTTATCCCTAGTGAGACGACAAAGTAAGGTAAAAATACCCAAGTAGATCGGGGAACTTCTCTCACTTTCACCGCACAAGCCACCCCCTCATTACTCCAACTAATGCACACGTTCCCCCACACACGCTCTCATAAACATGCTTCATCAAAACAAGTAGACAAGAACGGGGTACATAATATGCATCTACTTTCATAACTGAAACAAAACAATTGCAATCTCAAACATATATTAACTCATAAAGAGATCCACCACAAAGGAATTACATAGATGACCGTAATCATGTTCGGCAGCTCATACGGTGCTAATTAGTGAAGCTCAAGAGAGAGGAGAGATACATAAGTTACTTCCACAAACCCATAGTCTAGGGGTGGACTACTCCCTCTTCATCATGGATACGGTGGAGATGTCGTTGGGGGAGATGGAGACCACGCCGGCAGCGCCCCGCCAGAGTTTTCCCCCCTCCAATCTACAACTCCAGGTCTCTGTTTCGTGGTTTCTGTGTTTCGGCGGCACTCCCTTCTGGAAAACGTCGGGGGGCTATTTTTATAGGCGTTTTTAGGTCAAGACGGAGGCGTGGGGACGAAGATCGATGGCATCGGAGCCTCGAGGCCCAAAAGAGGGGTCCCCACGCGGCTAAGGAATCTGGCCGCGTGGGACTACCTAATTTGGTCCTCAGGCCTCCTCTCATGCGCTTCCTTGACTCCCAAGCTTCGTTCCTTCCAAAAAATGATGCTCGTAAATTTTCAGGTCATTTGGACGTCGTTCGGGTACCTGAAACATCAAAATATCGAAAATAGGGTTTTCTGCCAGTGCAGGGTTAATTCCAAAAAAATAGGAAAAATGTGAAATCTTCCCAAAATCATTATAAAACAATGATATAACCCTTATATGATGCAAATATGATTGAAATATGAGTATTATAATGCAAAGTTCATGTATGCATTTTACATGCATAAACTGGGGATCCCGATCTTTCGATGAGAGAGGATAACTACGATTTTTGGAGGATATGACTCACGATTCGGCTGCCAACCGTACAGGAAAAAATGTACACGACTGATATCCACGGCAATCCCTGAACCAACTCCAAGACGTTATCAACCGAGCCAACGGCGCGATCAACCTGTCCACGAAGGAATTTTCCTGCGTATAAATCGAAGAACAAGCAAGAAATAATAGCGTAAGCAATCTGAAATTGCGAATATGCTAGATGAATAATAATAATCTCAAAAGATCAAAGTGTGAGGTTCCGATAGGATGTCTTGACGGTCGCACTAACCGCTACGAGCATAGACAAATCAAAGTAGCAATAGCTAAACTTCTCTTTAAAGAAAACCTAAATAAAACCCTAATAGACTCTGTCTATTTATTGAGCGAATCGTGGCTGCGCTGGAATCTGCCGCGGCTTCTCGGCTCTCACGAGATGCATGCCCGCCTTCTTGGTACTGAACGCACGGCAAGGCCTAGCCCATGTCCATCGATTGATGTGCATGCATGCATTGGCATACTCACGTAGGCATGCCTCCCATACGCATGTTGCATGCTGGGTATGAGTAGTTCTTGTCCTCTTGACTAGCACTTTGAAATATATACGCATGTGGTGGATGATCCACGGAAGTTGATTCCATGAGCTGATCCCATATGAACTTTGACTGCTCCTTTGAACGCCACATGTATGTCACAATTCTGCACATAATAACAGGTGGTGTTGTATCTTTGTCTCTATTTATAAAATAATACATAAAATATTAGTACTAGAAATCACCTGAAAAAGATGTTCGTGCATACTATATTTGACCATATCTGAGGTAGCCATGTTCTCATCACTTATGCTTATGATTGATTGATGTTGATTGTTTATTCTTGTACCGGTTAACATCGTATGTTTGCTTGATATCCTGCTAAGCCCCAAAATTCCGTACTGAGAGGAAATACTTCTCGTGCATCCAAATCCCTGAGGCAAATATCTTTGCCATTTGTATCCACCATATCTACCTATGCATGATATTTCTTACCATTCCAAGTAAATTTTTCATGTGCTATCTTTAAAACTTCAAATTTTCCCTTTTGTGTCTCTATTTTTAAGCTCATGAGGAAGCAGTGAGATTCTAGATATAACCTGTGACAAGCAAGGTCATTTCCCACCTTTCACACGGTGTTGATGGTTCACGTCCTCACTTGAATTTGACCCAAGAGATGGCTTAAGGAAAATATAAATATAACTCACCATTCTCCTCCGCACCGTGCAAACCTGAGAAATCAGTCAAACATTGGTTAGTGGTGAAACAAAGAAGAAATATGAGTGACCGCATTCCTCTAAAAACCAGCCGCTCTCAAAAGTCTAAAAGCCTTGTTTGTCATGGGGGACTAGCTTGTTTCTTTGCTATGGAATCGTTGACGAAAGCATGCACCGCCTAAAATTGTTTTATCTCTGTTTTTCAAAATCAAAAAGCTCTAGCACATGACTAATCCTTTCTTCCCTCTGCGAAGGGCCTTTCTTTTACTTTAATGTTGAGTCAGTTTTCATTTTCCTTCTATCTCCACCAAGCAAGCATACTGTGTTGACCCTGGGTGCAGTTGATCATATTATATCGTTATGATTAAACATGATTCCTTGAGATAAGACGTTGAAAGTTGAAGCTTTTGCTAAAACTTGCATCTTCCTTTGTGTTGATTATCAAACACTTTTTACAAGGAACCATTACCTTTAAGAATTATCAAATATGTTGATCTCACTGCTTTCATGTCTCTAACGTACTATTCACGAAAGGTTTTTGCTTAGATAATTCAACTTGGTTATTCATTACTTTCTTGCTATCAAATATAGACAATTGTTTTGGATCATTTCATTCATATCCTATGATTTACATTACTATCTTGATCGAGATTATGTTGGTTGCATGTCTCATCAAAAATTATTTTTGTTATCACTTACCTACTCGAGAACGAGTAGGAGTTAAGCTTGGGGATGCTTATACGTGTCAAACGTATCTATAATTTTTTATTGTTCCATGATAGTTTTGTGATGTTGTCACATGTTTTTAATATTATATTACATTATTTTTATGCATTTTGTCGAACTAACCTATTGACAAGATGCCCAGTGACAGTTTCTTGTTTTTGCTATTTTTGTATTTCAGAAAATCCACTATAGGAAATATTCTCGGAATGCGCTGAAAATTTACGGAGAATTTTTATTCACCAGAAGACACCTAAGAACCAGAGGGCGACCTGGGGGGCCACCCACAAGGCAGAGGCGGCCACCGGCCGCAGCCTAGGCCCACCCCGCGGGTGGGACCCACCCCTGCTCCTGGGGCGCCTCCTCGGCCCCCTCGATGCATATAAATTGCCTCATGACCTGAAAACATGGAGGCGGCCATTATTTTCCAGAGAAGTCACCCCGAGCCGCCGCCACCATAAACCCTAGTTCGGGGGTGATTCTGAAGCTGATCCCGGCACCCTGCCGGAGGGGAGATCGATCCCGGAGGGCTCTTTATCGCCATGCCTTCCTCCGAGATGATTTGTGAGTAGTTCCACCTTGGACCATGGGTTGATGGAAGTAGCTAGACGGTAGTCTCTCACCCTTGTGCTTCATGTATTATGATCTTGTGAGCTGCCTAACATGATCAAGATCGACTATTGTTATGCTATGTGATGTGTTTGCTGGGATCCGATGGATTATGAAGTTATGATCAGATTGTGCATTATTCTTATATGTTCATTTATATTCTTGCATGCTCTCCAATGTGTGTAGTTGCTTTGGCCAAGTAATTATGTATGTCTCCAAGAGAGAGTAGTTATGCTAGATAGTGGGTTCATGCCCCCTTTTGTTCCTGGGAACGAGTGATAGAAACGTCTAAGGGCGAGGGTGTGTTGTTGCTACTAAGGGTAAAACAACGGTGTTAAAGTCTATTTTGATGTTTAATATTGCTTACTTCATGCGCTTTACTTAATGCAAATGTCTGTTGTTTGCAACTTAATACCGATGGGTGACAGGCTGGATAGCGATCCCACGGTGGACTTTTTAGACAAAGATGCAGTTGGATTCAGCGGTCTTTGTTCTTTGTCGTGATGCCTACATAAATATTACCATGTACTATTTATCATAGCTAGATTAAGTTTGTGTCATAATCTTGTCTATTGTCTAATTGTAATTTGTTTATCCATCATATGAGTGTTTTATCTATTTGAGAGACTCCAGTAGTGAACCCATGGCCCCCGGTCCATCTTTTTACATTGTTTACAACCACATTTACTTGTTTTTCATCATCATTACTCCTCTGGTCCGTTTCCATAATTTCATCCACTACACTATACGTTTAACCGCTTTTTTTAGCATACCGGAAAGATTGACAACCTTTCCGCCGTTGGGGGCAAAGTAATTGTTTGAGTGTGTGCAGGTCCACGTTCATTGACGATTAAGCACCAGAGATCGTCAACGTTCACCTCGTTGTTGATTTCAAAGTCCCACTGGTTCGATAAAATTTGGTTTGTTTAATGAGGGAAACTGCTACTTACTACATCCACGCCTTCGCTTGGGGCACTACCCAACGCTATCATCATCCACAATCATGGCAACAACACATCTTTAGTCTTGTTCATTTCTATCAACCTGAGCTTAGACAAAAAAAGGCATGAACTCACTATCTAGCATGAATACCTGATGACCCACAAGTATAGGGGATCGTAATAGTCTTCGAGTGAAGTAAAACCCAAATTTATTGATTCTACACAAGGGAAGCGAAAGAATATTTATAAGTCTTAGCAACTGATTTGTGAGACCAACCACACGTGGAAAGTAACTCACTGGGTGCAATTTATCAGTAGCAACAGTAGTATACCAACAGCAATAATAACGTAACAACAGTAATAATATGGAAACAGCAATAATAGCAATTTTAGTGACAGAAGGATTAAAACACCGTAGGCATAGGGATGTACATACGGGCGCTGCGTGGATGAGATAGCTCACGAAATAATTACCGCGGGCAATATGCAGATAAACAAATAAACAGTATTGCGGTACTAATAAACATAGGCATATATTCCATAGGTAGTCGTGCGTGCTCGCAATGAGAAACTTGCACGACATCTTTTGTCCAACCATCCCGTGTCAGCGGGGCCTTTATGAGGAACCGAAAGGTAATTAAGGTACTCCTTTTACAAAGCACCGGAGCAAAGCATTAACATTGAATGAATACATGTAATTCTCAAGTCAAAACCATCCCCTCCGGTTATCCCAGAAGCTGTCACTTTGGGGCCTCGGGTTCCGAACAATAATAGGTGCAAACAACTTGTAGATATGATACAAAACAATATTTATCATAATAAGTTCAGATCTGAAAACATGGCACTCGGCCCCTAAGTGTCAAGCATTAATCACACCAAGTTGCAACAATGACAAATAAGCACTCTCACAAATACTAGGCATCATGCCCTAATGATCCGGCATCTTATTACATGAACAATCTCATCCAATCCCTAACATCCCCTCAGCCTACAGCGGGGAATTACTCACACATAGATGGGGGAAACATGAATGGTCGATGGAGAGGCGGTGGTGATGGCGATGGCGACGATATCCCCTTCAATCCCCGTCCCGGTAGGGTGCCGGAACAGGAACTTCTGGTCCCCTAATTAGGTTTCGAGGAGGCGACGGCGCTCTGTATCTTTTTTGGAAAAATGATCAAGGGTTCTGGCGTTTTTAGGTCGAACAAAGTAAATAGGCGAAAGGGGCGTCGCCGGCCGAGCCACCACCTGGCCAGGTGGGACCCAGGCACGGCCAGCCCTTGGCCGCGGCCAAGTGGTGTCTGGGGGCTGTGGCTGGCCCCCGCATCCCCCCTTCTGGCTCCGTGGGTCTTCTGCAAAAATATAATTTCTGGAATTTTTCTAGATTTTTCCGAGAACTTTGATTTCTGAACAAAAATAAGACACCAAGGCAATTCTGCTAAAAACAGCGCTAGTCCGTGTTAGTTCCATTCAAATCATGCAAATTAGAGGAAATATAACAGCAAAAGTGTTTGGAAAAGTAGATACGTTTTGGACGTATCAAACTCCCCCAAGCTTAGCATATTGCTTGTCCTCGTGGAGAGCACAAACCGATGCACCAAATGCAATGGCAAGAACACACTAAGTGCTCAAATCCTTCTCTCTGAAATCCAACCAAAGCAACTAATGCTATGGAGGGATTTAAGAGGAAGAACAAAGAGGAGAATCACCAAGAACTCCAAAATCTAGATCTACTAGGTTCCCCTCACTTAGAGGAGGAATGGATTGGTGAAATGATAGATCTAGATCTCCTCTCTTGTTTCCCTAAAAATGGGAAAGAATCATTGGAGGGAAGAGTAGGAATCAAGCTCTCCAAATTTGCAACAATGTAGGAGAGAGAGGAAAAAGAGCTGCTGGAAAAAAGGGGAAGAAGGTCACTTTTATAGGAGGGCACAAAAAGTGGCCGTTGGGGGCAAAAAGTTGCCCAGCCGACAGCCCGGCCTAGGGCCGGCCGGGAATCTGGCCACCGAACAGAGGCGCTGGCAAACCGGCCTGGCGACCCGGCCTGGGCGCGCAGGTGGGCCGGGCAGGTGGCCGAAGGCCCCGACCTGCCAACCCGGCCTGGGCCGACCTACGAGGCAGGAGGCCGGGCAAGCAACCGAGGGCGCCGGCCTGGGCCGGCCAGCCTGCGAAGGAGGCCGGGGAGGCTCCTGACGCTCCCAGCCTGGGGCCGGCCAGGCTGCCTTTTTTTATTTTCTCTTTATTTCTGTCTAAAAAAAATGTTCCGAGGGAGAAACGCTATAACTTTCACCCATGAACTCCGTTTTCGACAATCTTGGACTCGTTGGAATCGTTGTAGCGCCCCGACCCCAGAACTATACAGTGGAACGTTGTAACCGGTCATGCTACACAATTGAGGGTTACTGGGTTTACCAATCCCAGGCCAATACACTTTGGCAGGTGTGCTCGGAATGGATCATCGGCACACAACACCTCAATCATGCCATAAGCTCAGACATCGCTTCCATGTATAGTAAAGAGACCGAGACTTGTGGAACGAACTGGCACATCACAGACTCTACGACACAAAGATATCATAGTTCAACTCATATAATTGAGAAAGATAGCAAATGACACATCAGAGGTCACTGACCCATCATTACAACAGCGGAAGCAAATTATAGTTGTCTAAACAACAAGATCCAAATTATGGCCTAAGAGGCCTACAGATAAACATCCCGTGCCAGCCTGTTCCATGACGTCCCAAGCTGCCACCTGGGAACCCCAGACTACTCGTCGAAGTCAACGTAGAACCCACCTTCCAGTTCGGTGGCGTCCTCCTCTGAAACAAATAATAAGCAACAAAGCAAGGCTGAGTACGACGTACTCGCAAGAATTAGTAGGGCGATATAGGCCCGATGCTGACGGAGGCTTCAAAGCTATATAAGTGGTTGTTTTGCATAAAGCTAGTTTTGTTTCCTTCCGAAGACTAGGACTCATGGCATCGTCTAATCAGAAGGTTTTAATAAGGGGATAAGAGGGTAACAATTTTCTCTTCGGTTCACGGGGAACCTACTGTAATCAGCAACTCCAACTATCTCCACCAAGGCACTCCCTCGAATCACCCTCGAGGAAATGAACCTTTATCACACGTTGATTATGCAACCTTTAGCTGCCATTTGATTAAGGTTCAGGTTATCTATGATCTCATAATCAATTCCCAAGATTTGTCCATAACCGTGGACACGGCTTTTCGAAAAGATTAAACCCTGCAGGGGTGTACTGTTTTTAGCCACCGGTACCGTCCGACCCCTTGCCTAGCTATTAGCTCTCTTCCGGGGAAAGCCGGCAGGGCGGGCGCGGTTAAACCTTTACAAAGTATGGGACTATCCAAGGGTCATCGTGATGACAGGACAAGTTCAGCGCCTATTTCAACACCCTGCCCCATCGCCACTCCTATCACCATCATCATCATCATCTTCTTTTTCATCACCAGCCACACACTCGCAAATGGAAAGCGCAAACTAGAGGACCCTTGGATACGCCCGCACTAATTATTCGGTTAGTAAGGGGCCCATACCCCCACCGATGGTAGCACGCTCGGTTCTTGGTTCAAGCGACGAGAACTCGCACCTAGGCGGCAAGAATGAGGAAAGACACCAGCAACCTTGTTGGCAACTCATCCAAGCCTTTTAGCAATTAATTAGTACACAAGTAACCACCACTGTCCGACATTCCATTCAACTTCACAAGCATGGAAATATTCAACGGACAACGTAAGCATTCGACTAAGCATGGCTAAGCATATCTAAGCATGACATACAACAGACATAGATTATCTTAGGCCAACACTTCAACCTATGGTTCATAGGTGGGGAAACAGGTAATGGTTCAGGGAACATGCAATGATAGGATATTATATACACTGACCCAAACTTGTCACCAGAATCGAATGCAGTAATAGTATGGTGGATAAAATACTTGGGTAATATGAGATATGCCAAGAAGGTTAGGTTAGCTCTTGCCTTGCTGATAGTACTGGGCGCGTTGTTCGTCGAGGTATTGTGGTGGAACCTCGACTCCGGAATCTAACGAAACACAACAATAACAGGAAACGAAATAAATAACATGAATACATGGTGCAATGCACAATCATGATGATATGGTCAAATTATGCATTGAAATCATATTGGGCATCTCCCACAAGTTAAATGGAACCCCTGAAATAAATATTGCAATTAACGGGTCAAAACTCCATCTTTAACTTAGTGATTTGCGTTATTTATCAAAACATCCAGTACTGAAATATGGGTCCTAAATGCATGAAAATGACATTATTAGATAGGTATTAACCTACTGATCGTTTTGGTACTTCGTTTGCAATTTTCCGATTAACGATGAATAAATGGTGATTTAAACGGTTATGCGATTTAAATCATTTTAACCAATTCGAAAATGACATCAAAGGAAAGTTGGTTAATTGCTGTGAACTTAACATAGTTAGTTAGCATTTGCCTTGCTGATCATTTTGGTATTTTATTCACAATTTTTGAGTGATTATTTCTCAAGTTATGAATTTCCCAAAATTGGAATTAAATCTGCCATTTTCATGTTTAATTCAAACAGGTAATTTAATTTAACCAAATAAATTCAAATAAAGGCTCTAACATTTAGAGTTTATTTAGCTGAGCATTTTGACATATTATTTGCATTTTTCTAAATTATAAAACTATAGATATGAATTTCCAAAAAAAATTAAATAACTCACAGATGATTTGCATTTCACATTTAATTTCAAAATCAAAAATTAATTTGCATGTGGGAGTTGCATATTTGAATAGGTTGTGAAATTATGAACAATTTGATATGTCAATTTCATTTTTCTAATTTACCAATTAAAAGATATTGCAAAATTCAATTTCTGTCAATTTCTGAAATTCACAAAAAGATGAACTGCTGACGTCATCAGAGGGGCTGCGGGGTGTTGAGCACAAATTCGTCGATTTGAAGTGAAATTGTTCGCGGGGAATGGCACCACTAGCTAGAGCAAGGAGAGGGGAGTCGGAGGAGCGGCGGCATTGACCAAATGGTCACCGGAGGCTCGCCGGCGTTGAGCTTGGCGGCGGTAGGACGTGGAGCACGGTTTGGCGACGGTCCGGAGCAGCAGAGAGAGGGAGGAGAGGTTGGGAGGCACCGTGAGCTCACCCTGGAAATGAAGGTGCGGACGGCGAGGCCGGCGGAGGGAAGGGGCGCCGGAATCGTCCCGGGCGGCGGCGGTCACGGTGGACGATGGCGAGGACGTGCACGTCGGCTGCGGGCATCCCCGGCCCGATTCCAACGGTGGGGAGGGGGAGAAGGACCAGGCGGAGGTGATGGCGGCGTCAGCTACCCTCGGGGTGGCCGGAGTTGCCGGCGGGCACGACGGCAGTGGCGGCGGCAGGGAGCTGCTAGGGTTTCCTGCGCGGGAGAAATAGAGAGAGAGCGGGGGGGGGGGGGGGGGGGGGGGAAGGGAGGGAGGAGCAGGTGAGCAGCAGAGGAAAGGGGGCAGGAGCAGGGCGTCGTGGGGGGCCTGGTGGCGGCATGGGCGCGAGGCAGCGGTGGTCGACACCGCGGCCAGCGGCAGTGATGCCACTGTGCTCAACAGGGAAGACGCAACATTTGCGGATAACCCCCTGGAAGTTTTAAACGAATTTATAATGTGGTCCAGCAGCAGGTTTTAACAATTTAATTGAGGCACCAGGACCTTTTTATAAATTCCAGAAAAATTCATGTGGGCTCCACTTGAACTATAGTTGGTCCACAAAAATTGGTGAGTCTAAATAAAATGTTTGGTCAAGATTTGTTCACAGCTTTTGGATATGGCAATTTTTAATAATCGCCAAAATATATTTATTTGGAGTACTTAGGCATTTCCAAAAATAGTGAAATTATTTATGTAGGCTCCCAATATAGTTATGAAACTCCCTATGATTTTAGTTTGAATTTTTGAAAGGTTTAACTTGGGTTCACACTAGGAATTGGTTTAACTCAAATTTGATGTCCCAATTTATTTAATTGTTTGGTAAAATTTGACTTTGCCAAATCTTTATGAAATGCATTCTTGGAACTTCCTGGACAAATATGTGAGCTCAAGAATATTTTGTTTTGCCAAGTTGAGCAAATGCATTTGGTTTGGGAATTTTGGGAGTGCTTGCTCCCTCTTAAAGATTTCCATGGTTTGCAATATTTAATTTGGCAATTTAAATATGTATGCCATGATGCAATGCAAAGCAAAAAGTGAAAATTTGGCCCATATTTTAGGGTACCAAATCTGGGCTGTTACAATTCTATCCCCCTTACAAGAATCTCGCCCCGAGATTCCTAGAGTAGGAAGAGGGATGAGGGAAACACGGCAACCCTTAACTTCAACGATCTTCTCGATCCCACGATGATCTTCCTTGTTGTAGAGAGAAGGTAACAAACATGACGTGCCGGCGAGAAAGTCAGAAGATAGTTCAAGGTGATAGACAAATTTTCACCAAGGGTTGGAAATATGAACTTTGCACAAGACCATAAGCTAATGAGGAAAACCAGGAACAACTTGACCAAACAAAGGTCGAGCAGAGGATAGGTGAAATGACCGAGAGACATTTTTAGTAACATCACGTTAATGTTCTCCTCGATGTTCTAGATACCACTATCAGGCTTCGGAAAAGCCTTCAATAGGTCATCAAGTAGAGGTCGGACCTGTATAATTGCAAAGAGACCATAAGGGCAACTTCTAGAATAAGTAGCACGATATCCTCATGGAGAGTGGTTGGATTTTACGAAAGGCAAGAGGATATCACAATAGACCTTCCAGTTAAGTAGGGCAACCACAACCACAAACTTGCCGGATTTACACAAGGCCTATGTCATACTCTTAAGAACACCAACCATCATTTCTGCTTGAGATTCAGATTTGGTTAGGCGTGCGGATATTTCAGACTTGACATGTCCGAGGGAGGAGTTACAACAGTTAACAAGGGTAAGATTCTCAAGAATTGACTACAGCGTCAAGCTCCAGAGCACTAGCTAGATTGCGAGAGGAAACTTTGCTTTTCCAAGCGAACGCTGTGATCTTTAGAGTGTCGACACGAATCTAACTCGTTGACCGAAGGTGGGCACCTGAACAAAATGGACTTGGTAGCACAGTCAAACTCGGCTTGATGATCAGATTACCAATCATGCTAAGAGTGCCATCAAAGTCCTTGGACGTCAAAGCACTATCATTTGCTAAGAATATCCGATTACCACATCATTATGCATCCTCAACAATCTCGAGCCCGAGTAGCTCGGAGGTAGATGGATAAGGAAGGGTAAGAGTATCACTTCATCAAATACGTCATGAGACTAGGCACGACCTCTTGATATAAAAGAGTGTGACACTCCAAGGTGGAACAGAACAAAAGCTAGACAAGCCTCTTATTCTGCGGATTACAATACTTTGACCTGGTCCGAGAAAGGGACAAGGTACCGGGATTTGTTTCTCCTAACAGCCCAAAGTGGAATGCCTTGACGGACCACAAGGGTAACATGCTTCGGAACACACCAATGCACGATAACACCTAACTATCAACTGACAGATAAAGGTCGGACAACAGATTAAGAGTAAGAAAACGGGCTAGCAACAATATCAAGATAATGCAGAAGCCCTTGTTAGCACTCTTCCGACAACTAGTGCCGAAAGGGTTTCAGGAATCGGTGTTACCGGAGGAATCACGAAGATAGCTTGGAAACTCGCGATGAGCACTCTTATCTTGATCTAGATGGTTTCATGACAGAATATCCAGCTATAGCTTGTGACAGAGAAGATGTTTGTTGCCGCATTTCAATTACGACTACAACCACTAAATTGAAGATTAACTTCAAACATGGCCAACCTAACGTAGGGTTTTGACAATTAACATCAGGATTCATCGGAAAAGATCTTGGGTTAAAGATCAGCTTCATGTACTGGGACTCACAAATAGCATAGTGCTCACATGGGTGACAACCCTCATGAATCAATACACCAGAATTTCAGTACAATCCGGGACCTTCGGTTCAAGACCATGGGCCATAGCTCAAAGAGAGGAATACTCGATTAGGTGCGAAACCTTTTCAAGGCTTCGGATGTTTTGCACCTTCTTATTCATTGGGTGCGAACAACGGAGTTTACTTCGGATTCTGAAGATGGAAGCAACCTAACCAGTAGACTAAAGGTAGGAACCAACCCCGTGAACCTAAACTTTGACCCAACTTTAAAACAAATAGAGGTAAGGCGACTCAGAGTTAGAGCGAGTTGGGTAAGAAGTAAAAAGAATCCTAAGAGGGTTTTCACAACTCATTTTCAGTTCATAAATAATTTTCACGCACTAGACTCGACATCGACCAGTAGAACGGGTTTCCTACAGGCAGTCCTGCTCTGATACCAATTTGTAGCGCCCCGACCCCAGAACTATACAGTGGAACGTTGTAACCGGTCATGCTACACAATTGAGGGTTACTGGGTTTACCAATCCCAGGCCAATACACTTTGGCAGGTGTGCTCGGAATGGATCATCGGCACACAACACCTCAATCATGCCATAAGCTCAGACATCGCTTCCATGTATAATAAAGAGACCGAGACTTGTGGAACGAACTGGCACATCACAGACTCTACGACACAAAGATATCATAGTTCAACTCATATAATTGAGAAAGATAGCAAATGACACATCAGAGGTCACTGACCCATCATTACAACAGCGGAAGCAAATTATAGTTGTCTAAACAACAAGATCCAAATTATGGCCTAAGAGGCCTACAGATAAACATCCCGTGCCAGCCTGTTCCATGACGTCCCAAGCTGCCACCTGGGAACCCCAGACTACTCGTCGAAGTCAACGTAGAACCCACCTTCCAGTTCGGTGGCGTCCTCCTCTGAAACAAATAATAAGCAACAAAGCAAGGCTGAGTACGACGTACTCGCAAGAATTAGTAGGGCGATATAGGCCCGATGCTGACGGAGGCTTCAAAGCTATATAAGTGGTTGTTTTGCATAAAGCTAGTTTTGTTTCCTTCCGAAGACTAGGACTCATGGCATCGTCTAATCAGAAGGTTTTAATAAGGGGATAAGAGGGTAACAATTTTCTCTTCGGTTCACGGGGAACCTACTGTAATCAGCAACTCCAACTATCTCCACCAAGGCACTCCCTCGAATCACCCTCGAGGAAATGAACCTTTATCACACGTTGATTATGCAACCTTTAGCTGCCATTTGATTAAGGTTCAGGTTATCTATGATCTCATAATCAATTCCCAAGATTTGTCCATAACCGTGGACACGGCTTTTCGAAAAGATTAAACCCTGCAGGGGTGTACTGTTTTTAGCCACCGGTACCGTCCGACCCCTTGCCTAGCTATTAGCTCTCTTCCGGGGAAAGCCGGCAGGGCGGGCGCGGTTAAACCTTTACAAAGTATGGGACTATCCAAGGGTCATCGTGACGACGGGACAAGTTCAGCGCCTATTTCAACACCCTGCCCCATCGCCACTCCTATCACCATCATCATCATCATCTTCTTTTTCATCACCAGCCACACACTCGCAAATGGAAAGCGCAAACTAGAGGACCCTTGGATACGCCCGCACTAATTATTCGGTTAGTAAGGGGCCCATACCCCCACCGATGGTAGCACGCTCGGTTCTTGGTTCAAGCGACGAGAACTCGCACCTAGGCGGCAAGAATGAGGAAAAACACCAGCAACCTTGTTGGCAACTCATCCAAGCCTTTTAGCAATTAATTAGTACACAAGTAACCACCACTGTCCGACATTCCATTCAACTTCACAAGCATGGAAATATTCAACGGACAACGTAAGCATTCGACTAAGCATGGCTAAGCATATCTAAGCATGACATACAACAGACATAGATTATCTTAGGCCAACACTTCAACCTATGGTTCATAGGTGGGGAAACAGGTAATGGTTCAGGGAACATGCAATGATAGGATATTATATACACTGACCCAAACTTGTCACCAGAATCGAATGCAGTAATAGTATGGTGGATAAAATACTTGGGTAATATGAGATATGCCAAGAAGGTTAGGTTAGCTCTTGCCTTGCTGATAGTACTGGGCGCGTTGTTCGTCGAGGTATTGTGGTGGAACCTCGACTCCGGAATCTAACGAAACACAACAATAACAGGAAACGAAATAAATAACATGAATACATGGTGCAATGCACAATCATGATGATATGGTCAAATTATGCATTGAAATCATATTGGGCATCTCCCACAAGTTAAATGGAACCCCTGAAATAAATATTGCAATTAACGGGTCAAAACTCCATCTTTAACTTAGTGATTTGCGTTATTTATCAAAACTTCCAGTACTGAAATATGGGTCCTAAATGCATGAAAATGACATTATTAGATAGGTATTAACCTACTGATCGTTTTGGTACTTCGTTTGCAATTTTCCGATTAACGATGAATAAATGGTGATTTAAACGGTTATGCGATTTAAATCATTTTAACCAATTCGAAAATGACATCAAAGGAAAGTTGGTTAATTGCTGTGAACTTAACATAGTTAGTTAGCATTTGCCTTGCTGATCATTTTGGTATTTTATTCACAATTTTTGAGTGATTATTTCTCAAGTTATGAATTTCCCAAAATTGGAATTAAATCTGCCATTTTCATGTTTAATTCAAACAGGTAATTTAATTTAACCAAATAATTCAAATAAAGGCTCTAACATTTAGAGTTTATTTAGCTGAGCATTTTGACATATTATTTGCATTTTTCTAAATTATAAAACTATAGATATGAATTTCCAAAAAAAAATTAAATAACTCACAGATGATTTGCATTTCACATTTAATTTCAAAATCAAAAATTAATTTGCATGTGGGAGTTGCATATTTGAATAGGTTGTGAAATTATGAACAATTTGATATGTCAATTTCATTTTTCTAATTTACCAATTAAAAGATATTGCAAAATTCAATTTCTGTCAATTTCTGAAATTCACAAAAAGATGAACTGCTGACGTCATCAGAGGGGCTGCGGGGTGTTGAGCACAAATTCGTCGATTTGAAGTGAAATTGTTCGCGGGGAATGGCACCACTAGCTAGAGCAAGGAGAGGGGAGTCGGAGGAGCGGCGGCATTGACCAAATGGTCACCGGAGGCTCGCCGGCGTTGAGCTTGGCGGCGGTAGGACGTGGAGCACGGTTTGGCGACGGTCCGGAGCAGCAGAGAGAGGGAGGAGAGGTTGGGAGGCACCGTGAGCTCACCCTGGAAATGAAGGTGCGGACGGCGAGGCCGGCGGAGGGAAGGGGCGCCGGAATCGTCCCGGGCGGCGGCGGTCACAGTGGACGATGGCGAGGACATGCACGTCGGCTGCGGGCATCCCCGGCCCGATTCCAACGGTGGGGAGGGGGAGAAGGACCAGGCGGAGGTGATGGCGGCGTCAGCTACCCTCGGGGTGGCCGGAGTTGCCGGCGGGCACAACGGCAGTGGCGGCGGCAGGGAGCTGCTAGGGTTTCCTGCGTGGGAGAAATAGAGAGAGAGCGGGGGGGGGGGGGAAGTGAGGGAGGAGCAGGTGAGCAGCAGAGGAAAGGGGGCAGGAGCAGGGCGTCGTGGGGGGCCTGGTGGCGGCATGGGCGCGAGGCAGCGGTGGTCGACACCGCGGCCAGCGGCAGTGATGCCACTGTGCTCAACAGGGAAGACGCAACATTTGCGGATAACCCCCTGGAAGTTTTAAACGAATTTATAATGTGGTCCAGCAGCAGGTTTTAACAATTTAATTGAGGCACCAGGACCTTTTTATAAATTCCAGAAAAATTCATGTGGGCTCCACTTGAACTATAGTTGGTCCACAAAAATTGGTGAGTCTAAATAAAATGTTTTGGTCAAGATTTGTTCACAGCTTTTGGATATGGCAATTTTTAATAATCGCCAAAATATATTTATTTGGAGTACTTAGGCATTTCCAAAAATAGTGAAATTATTTATGTAGGCTCCCAATATAGTTATGAAACTCCCTATGATTTTAGTTTGAATTTTTGAAAGGTTTAACTTGGGTTCACACTAGGAATTGGTTTAACTCAAATTTGATGTCCCAATTTATTTAATTGTTTGGTAAAATTTGACTTTGCCAAATCTTTATGAAATGCATTCTTGGAACTTCCTGGACAAATATGTGAGCTCAAGAATATTTTGTTTTGCCAAGTTGAGCAAATGCATTTGGTTTGGGAATTTTGGGAGTGCTTGCTCCCTCTTAAAGATTTCCATGGTTTGCAATATTTAATTTGGCAATTTAAATATGTATGCCATGATGCAATGCAAAGGAAAAAGTGAAAATTTGGCCCATATTTTAGGGTACCAAACCTGGGCTGTTACAATCGTCACAACGAGCACTACAAGATTATGCAGAGAAACATCATAGTCCAACAAGATATTATAAACACAACAAGGGGAAAGGTTAAACCTCTCTTTTGCAAACCGGAAATGCTATATCTTTTACAAATGAAGTCCGAATGACGTGAAACCAATTTTGTTGGAAAGAGGACGACAAATGCTACCCTTGGAAATGTATCAAACAAGCAAAGGAGATTTTGCAAACAAATGGAAGAGAGAAACCTTCTGCATGGATGAATCGGCAAAAACTCTAATACCGAAAACGCAATAGAAGACGCATATGAAAATCACCAAGACCACACCACGATAAGAGCAAATAAGAACCAGTAAAGATGATTGCAAGGATGCAAAGGTTTGTGCTCTCTACGACGATACGATCAAGATACTCGCTCGAGAGCCCCTCTTGATAGTACGGTCATCTATCCTAAAATCCGGTCTCTCAACAAACATCATGAGACCGTTAAAATAGAATTCTTATCAAGAACATACCTTTGCCTTGCGCATAATCCACTTGAGGTCGATGAAGACGATCTTCATCTCCTCAAGACGAACCACCTTTCTTGATTGTGCTTCGCTTGGTGAAGGCTCACATGTTGCTCCCCCATACACCAATATGGGAGAAGCACTCTTCGGCATATCTTCACTTTGACTCAAGTGTTGATCAACTCGCACTTAGCCTTGATCAACAAATACTCTTCTTCCCGTAGCCTTGACTCCAACAAATGGAGATCAAGCAATGCAAATGGACACACCTACAAGAAGCTCAATACAAACATTAGACCATAGAAATTGTCATTAATTACCAAAACCACACATGGGGGCAACCATGCACTTTCAATCTCCCTCATTTTGGTAATTGATGACAATCGCTTTTTAAGAGGGCACTACCAGGAAAAGCATTATAGGGAGGTTGCCTATCTGTGGCGCACCCTTAATTTATGCGCCACAAAAAATTATTCTGTGGCGCATGGCTGTCGGCGCCACTGAAATTTGAACATTCTGTGGCGCATCCTTAGCCCATGCGCCACAGAATATCAACTTTCTGTGGCGCACTGCACGCCATGCGCCACAGAAAGAGAGACTTCTGTGGCGCACCACTCCTCATGCGCCACAGAATACGCGTGGGCCCCACCTTCAATCAGTGGGCCGTGGTCCATCTCAGCCTTTTCTGTGGCGCACCGTGGCTGGTGCGCCACAGAAATTCATCTTTCTATGGCGCATTAGCCACGGTGCGCCACAGAATAGTGCAGCACTTTTTCACCCCACGCACCCCCCCCGTGGATCGCCTTTTCAGTTTTGCACCTAGTGAAAGAAAATGATAAAAAATTCAAAAAATAAAATCCTTTCAGATATAGGGAAGGTTTAGGGTCTATTTGTTAGGAAAATTTTGAAATACACATTTTGACTTTTTTTTCCAAAAGTAGGTGAAAAAATATTAAAACGGGCATAACTTTTGCATACGACGTCGAAAAAATGCGAATAATACCTTAAAAAAAACTAGAGAAAATTTCGGATTCGATGGCACCAGAATCCTCAAATTCCAAACCAAAAAAAAGTTATGGCCAACAGAAGAATTTTCCCAGCAAAATAAAAAAAATCAAAAAAAGGGAAAAAATTCTGTGGCGCACCAATGCCAAGGATGCTCCACAGAATTATTGGGCGGGATTCGAAATTTTGAATCCCGCCCAATAATTCTGTGGCGCATCCTTGGCATTGGTGCGCCACAGAATTTTTGGGCGGGATTCAAAATTTTGAATCCCGCCAGCCCCCTTCTCCCTCTCTTTTCCCTTTTCTCCTTCTCTCCTCCACTTCTCCCTCCACTTCTCCTCTTCCTTTCTCCTTTCTCTCCCCTTCTCCTCCCTCCTCCATCTCTTCTCCTCTCCTCCACATCTTCTCTACTCCTCCTCCCTCACCTCCCCTCCACCTCCACCTCCACCTCCCTCCACCTCCACCTCCACCTCCACCTCCACAACTCCGGCGACCTCCACAACTCCGGCGACCACCTCCACAACCCCGGCGACCTCAACCTCCGGTGACCTCCTCCTCCACCCCGGCGACCTCCACCTCCGGCGACCTCCTCCTCCACCCCGGCGACCTCCTCCTCCACTCCGGCAACCTCCTCCTCCACTCCGGCGACCTCCTCCTCTTCCTCCACTCCGGCAACCTCCTCGTCCACTCCGGCGACCTCCACCTCCGGCGAACTCCGGCGAACTCCGGCGACCACCATCCTCCACCAACCTCCGGCGACTCCCTCCTCCACCCATCTACGGCCTCCAAAAAAATGAAACGAAACGAAATTCCGGCGACCAGATCTAGATCTGGCCAGATCCAGATCTAGATCTGGCCGCCCTTTTTTTTTGAAATTCAAAAAAATTCTGTGGCGCATGGTAAGAGGGGTGCGCCACAGAAATATTTCTGTGGCGCACGGTGGGTGGGTGCGCCACAGAAATGTGAATTCTGTGGCGCACCTGGCCTGGTGCGCCACAGAAAATATTTTTGTGGTGAGAATTCTGTGGCGCACCCAGCAAACCTGGGGGTGCGCCACAGAATTGCAATTTGGTGCGCCACTGATAGCCCTTTCTGTGGTAGTGGGGTTTATATAATGAATAAAGCAACTTTGCAAGACAAACAAGCAAGGATGCAAGCGCATTAAAGGCAAATACAACAAAAGCATAAAACACAAATTCCCTTAAACCCTGTAAACTTCTCCCCCATTGGCATCGATTGCCGAAATGGGAGGAAAAATTTAGAAGGCCAATATAATATGAGTTCCTAAAAATGTGTGCATTTCTCAAGATATGAGTGAAATCAAATGCACATATCCAATGATGAATAGATAGAGGAAATCAAACTATATTGAGGATCCAAGGATTGCAAAGAGATGAAATCATTCTAAACATCTCCACAAAGGAGAAAAGCAATCGAGAAGATCCAAAACGAGAGTTCTAAATAAAAATAGAGAAGCTCCCCAATGTTCATGCACTATTAAGGAGTGCACAAATATGGAATCCTCACTCCCCCAAAATCATCTAGAACACGCAACAAGTGCAAGTGTGCATAAAGCAAAAGCAAATCATAGCACTTGCACCAAAGATATGGTTGAGCCATAAGGAGATACCAATTTTCAAAGATTCAACATAAGATAAGCCCAACCGAGATAAAAAGAAGATCTTTAAAGGAGTATGTTCACAAGCTTAGGGATACCAATTGTAAACTAAAACCAATTGAAAATGCCAAAAGCTAGTGAGAGCATTTAGCCAATAACAATCAACATACTCACTATGGTAAGCATGAGGTAAAAGATCCTCAACACATACATGAGTGTGCAAAGAAGCAAATAAAATTAAGATATGCACTCATGAAGCAAATTTGGAGCCACCAAAGAATTATAGATAAAAAACAAGGTGGCTCGAAAGAAATAGGATACCAAATAAAAGGTGACCTCTCTCATATGTATAGGTTTGTAAGTAGACAAATCGTTGATGATATACATCCACAAAGAAACTTGCACATATGAAATGGTCGATGAAGGGGAGACCACGGTATCCAAAAGGGAAGTCATGAATATACAAAAGAGATTATTGCTTAAAAGCATAGCACATAGCTCAAATTTATCTCATTGTATATAAATGAACTTCAAAAAATCAAAGACATCACACATATCACTAAGGGAACAAGAGATAGTGGAGATGCTTTGAGATAGGCAACAAGTATCACAAAGAAACAATACCAATTGAAGAAAAGGTTTTTGAAATTTCATCACAAATATCACGAAGATATACCAAGTGAAAGAAATAATACAAAACCACAACAATTGCACATAAAAAGCTTTCATGCCAAGAAGCAACCTACACAAGGTTGAGACTAGAAAAGTATGCATGAGGTAGATACTTGTTACCGAGATACATTGACGATGAAGAAGATGAGAGTTTGTTTATCATCAAAGCTTGACTCCAATAATCACACAGTGAGAACACCTTCCTTATGAATGAGGCAAGCATCCAATGCATCTCCATTGTACCTAAAACAAAATTCAAGTACAACATGGTTCCCAAACTCATCGGGTCCCATAGTAGTTAGATAAACTACAATATATAGGAAACACTCCACATAAATATGTGCATATAGATATGAAATTGGATTTCATGCACATCTTAGCCGATTTAGGATTCGGTGGAGTATCCCCTATATATTGGAACTAGAAAGACAAACATGCCATATAATATATATATTAGAGAATATACATGCAAAGCCTTTCGAGAACCAAACAAGATATATTTTGGACGAAAACACCAAGTAAACCAAGACAACAGCACACCAAAGTGTGACACAAAAAGGTTGTCTAAATTATATCAAAATCCAAATCAACACATGATTGAGGAAAAATCAAATCAACATGTGATTGATTCCAAAACACATCAACACATGAAGTGTGATATCAATAGGAATCGAATCAAAACAACACATGATCGATAAGACACCAATTGAAAATAAGATACCAACTAGGAGAAAAGATACCAATACTTGACCGAAATCAAGTAAAGTAAAATAAAGAATTAAGGTATCAAAACTCACACAATAAGTATCAATTGAAACAAATATGTATGGAGGAGATATCAAATTCCAAGTGATACCAATTGATTGTACCAAGGCAAAGCCAAAAAAATCAAATGCCAATTGAAAGGATCAAATATTGATAGATAGGATAGTGTTCTAAATCAAAAGGAATGCTCCCCCAAGATTCATGCATTATCTTTGATATTTGTATTTGAATACAAAATGCACGCACAAGGGATAATTACTCTGCATATTTTATTTACAACACTAAACACTACCAATTGAAAATTAGGATCCATGCAAGAGGCAAGGAAGGCAATGGGAGTAAAAACAAAACATTTGGCAATAAATAAGGCAATTCAACGCAAGAGCCAATATGAGGATGAACAAAAATATTCTACCACAAATGTGAATATCAATTGTCCAAGGACAATGAGTATAAGGAAATATTTTCCCGGTGAGTAGAGATATACAAGGTCATCCTCACAAGATAATACATATTGCAAGGGATAAGAAATAAAACACCATATTTTAAAAAAGTTTGTTGGTAGTTCCAACCATTCAAACCAACCGGCAAGGCCATGGTTAGAATAATATGGAACAAATGGTTTCTCAAATAATATATAGAAATGCATATTAGAGAAAAACCATAACAAGCAAACTCACACAAACAAGATCCAAAGGATAACCAAAATGAAAATTGGAACTTGTTCGAGCAAACATGTCACATAGGAATAAGATAATTTACAATATCCACTCCAAGTGGCACAACCTCAAATGTTCACATTTACTAGGATTGTAATATGCACATAGCTTATTACTCCCCAATAATTTGATAAACCATTTATTTTTTAAACAAGAGGCAAATAAAAACCAACTAGAGAAATTAATGGACAAATTAGAATATGAATTTCTCATGAATATGACATACCACATAGAGACTAGATAATTTTGCTATATCAATACTATGTGGTGTGCATCATGAATAGACATTTTAGGATTGTGAAGTGCACGAAGCACATCACTCCCCCAAAATGGGATAGTCCATTAATATCTCAAAAGAGCCAAATGAAATCCACACAAGATCCAATAAGGCTCAACACACAAGTTACACATACATGATACACAACTAACATACACAACCTTGAATAACAAGATAAGTAAGAAAGTAGCATATCACATACAAACACATGCTAGGGACAAAACTAACACATGCAAGGGAGCAAACAACTTTCAATGTATATATGATTTAAATACAAGTTATCGCAAGGAGGAACATTGGATATGAGATAGAACATTATGATCCAAATGGCTTGGCTTGAGGAAATATAATCATGAAGATCCCTTAATTCTTAAAATGATAGCCAAGTCTCTAATGTCCTCCACTAACACCTATTGATCAAGTTGAAGCTTGTTGGTCCCCAACCAAGTTGGATCCTAAGAGGTTAGTCACAATAGGCTTGGCAACCCAAATGGTTCTTTTCTTCACACCACTTTGAGTTCCCACATATTTGGCAAACACATTGCCAACTCTATCCTTCCCAAGAGAATAAACATCATCAATTATGATAGGAGAGGATAGGTTACCGATGGTGCATGAAGAAGCAAAGTGACCCTTGCAACGACAAAGGTAGCAACATCGACTCTTCTCTTTCTTCTTAATAGGCTCCTCAACTTGAGGAGCATTGACTTGAGTCTTCTTAGGAGGTGGCCTTTGTGCAACTCGTGGTGGAGCATGAGATTGAACAAGAGGCCGCTTCCCTAGTTGCTTCTCACTAAGAGGCTTCTTCTTCATTGGGCAATCCCTAACACGGTGCCCTTCTAGCTTGCACTTGAAGCAAATGATCTTGGCCGGATTCTTGACTTATACTTGGCCCTTCTTCTTATCAATCTTGGACTTGTTCTTGTTGTTGGAGTTGAATCCAAGTCCACTCTTGTCATTGGGGGATTGTTGCACACTAAACATGTTGTCAAGTGTGGCCTTCCCTTTATGACGGTTCTCCACGTCTTTCTTCAAAGAAGTGGCTTGTGCCTTGTGCTCTTTAGTATTCCCTACAAGGTTAGTATCTACACAAGTACTAGTGGAAGTTGAGGCTTCATTGTTAGAGCAACAAGGCAAAGCAAGTAATTCATCACAAGAGGTACCAACATTGTGAGTGGATGAACTACTAGGACTAGCACATGGCAATATAGCATTTTTAGTTAAAGTTGAGCTATTATCCACATGAGGCTCACAAGATGTTACCTTGGTAGTGATAGCCTCATGAGCTAACTTTAGACAAGCATAGGATGCTAGAAGATCATCATTAGAGCTAAATAGCTTTTCGTGACTTTCTTCCAACTTCCCATACTTGCTAGTTAGCAACTCAAGTTGAGCCCTTAGCTCAACATTCTCCATCAAAATATATCCTTCACAAGAAGTGGAGTTAGTAGCACAAGCATCATTAACATTAGGGATGGAAAAAGACAACTTGGCAAGATCTTCCTTAAAGCTAGCATTTTCCTTTTTTGTGACTTTATATTTAGCATGAGCATGGTCACGTTCTTTAATAAGTTTAGCAATAATAGCATCGTGTGACTCCTCAATATTCTCAAGTTGCTCTTCAAGAGAAACCCAAGTCTCATGCTCTTCCTCAAGGGAATTTTCTAAAGATGCTTTTTCATCCACATCCTCCAAAGCCTTAATAGCAAGCCCACGCTCAATTAGGGTTTCCATAATTTCAAAGAGTATAGCATGAGCATTTTTATTTTTAGGAAGGGCATTAAGAACCATGAGACATTTCTCATGAAAGGAAGCATCATCATCTTCTTCCTCATCATTAATTTCATTATCATCACTACTTGAAGATTTAGCCATAAGGCAAAAGATGGTTGATGAAGAAGAACAATTAATTTTTGAACTACTCAAGTTCACATCTTGTTCCATAGCTAATTGGGTTTCCTCTACATTAATATTCATACAAGAGTTAGAGGGAACACAAGCATTTTTATCATGGCAACAAGATAAAGAAAACATATCATAAAGAGATTTATCCAAGAATTTTTTGGATTGTATGCAAGGACTATCAACACTAGCATGTATGACATTTAGAGTGCTAGAAGAGTTTAAGTCCAATGATAGAGCATTGCAATGAGATAGAGATGAAGTATAATCAATATAATATTCACCATCAACAAAGCAATTTATATCACCACTCACCATATCATTACCTTGGCAAATCACATGTTGGTGAAGTGGAAGAAGATGAGAAATCATCACGGCCGGAGGTGGAGGGAGAACAATCATCCTCAATAGAGTTGGACACATCATATTTATCTTGAAGTTTTGTCCAAAGCTCATTAGCGTTCCGATAAGGCATGATTGAATCGAGAACTACATCGCTCAAAACACATATAAGACCATTAGATGCTAGGGTATCGAGATAAGAGTTTTTCTCATCCTCTAAAGATAAATTTTGGGAATCCTTTGGAGGAAAAAAAAACCCATATCTACAATACTCTTTAAAATTGGGTCTATGTCCCTAAAAAGATTAAGCATGTGAATTTTCCATACATCATAATTTGTGCCATCGAATATAAAAGTGGGATCGTGCACTAATTCTCTAAACGTCATCTTTACTCTCTAGGCGGTAAAGCCCAAAAAGAGAGCCGAGGCTCTGATACCAATTGAAAGAACAAACGATGTCGCCTAGAGGGGGGGGGGGTGAATAGGCGATTAAAACTTTTCCGGTTTAAGGCTTGATAATTGCAGAATAAAACTAGGTGTTTAAATTAACAAGCCAACAACCTAATATACTAGGTTCACCTATGTGCACCAACAACTTATGCTAAGCAATATAACAACAAGGTGATAGCAATATATATGACATCAAGCACAAAGGCTATCACAATGTAAAGTGCATAAGTAAAGAGCTCGGGTATAGAAATAATCGAGGCACGCGGAGACGAGGATGTATTCCCGAGTTTTCCTCCTTGTTAAGGGAGTACGTCTCGTTGGAGGGGTGTGAGCTCGCCACAAGAGGCCTACTCAAGATGCCACAAAAGGCCTCACCCTATTCTCCGATGAACCACACTCCAGGGGTTAGGTTCACCTTCCACTATCGGAATCCTTCAAGGCGGAATCTGGAGCCTTTACAACGATCTTGGGGCACACACCCACAACTCAATCGGGGGCTCCCAAACCGCAAATCCCTAGGTGAGATGCCTAGAGTTTCGTATGAGGGAGGAAGATGGCGCGCTGGTAGTGTCGGACGGCTGACAAGCAAGGATTTACCCAGGTTCGGCCCCTCATTGTGAGGTAAAGACCTACATCCTGCTTGTCTGATTATATTGATGATGACGATTACAAGGTGGCCCGGAGGCTATGGTGGTGGAGATTGGATCTCATCTATGTTGCCGCCGGTGGCGGGTGTGGTGTGTCCCGTATCCCTAAAGGGTGTCCCTGCCTGGCTTTATATATGCAACCAGGTAGGGTTTACATGAGTTGTCTTGTACTCCAAGTCGTGGCTGCTTGGGCTTCGTTTGGGCCTCCAGGTGGGTCTTCGTTTGGGCCTCCTTGGGCATCGGGTACACCAATGGTGGGGTGCCCGGAGGGTATGCCCACGTCAGCGAGGCATGAGACTTTCTTTTCGTCGATCATGTGTAAACATGTGCCAGGTCAATCCAAAATGAACTATTCGGAGGAGGATACCACAATACCATACTAAATTATGAATGAAGCAATACATGTTAATCCCAGCATGGCAAATTACCCACTCCTAGATGGTTGAAACTAATCATAGGAAAATATGAACTACCAAGTACACATTACCAGTACAATTAAATATCAGGACAAGCCAAAGCATGATCATCCGGACAAGTATATGTACAAAAGAGAAAAGAAATAGAGTTCATACCAGCCCATTTACCATGTCCCCTTCACAAAATATCATCATTATTGCTCTTTCACTTGCATGATCGAATAATATGGAAATAAAGGTCGAGTCCAAGTGACGCTGTGAGAACTGGTCGAACCCTGCATCCACTATACAAAATAAAAGAGAAAAGGGAAAATATTTTTGGCTTTTCGAATTTTAAGAGCAAAGACAAACAAACAAATAACCAAAGGAAATCTTTTTGGATTTTCAATTTAGCAAGAAAAGAACAAAAAGAAGAAACCGAAAAAGAGAAAAAGAAAGAAAAACAAACAGCAAACCGAAAACTTAAGTAAAGGAAAATGTTTTTGGGTTTTCGAAATTTGAAAGACAAAAACTACAGCAAGAAACTAAACCAAGAAGACACAATATGGATATACAAAGCAAGAACGCTTATACCGACTAGAATATATAAATGAGTGAAGTGTCGGTAAGAATACTTACTCCACCAAGCTTAAGCTTTTGGCCTAAGTTGGGACTCAGTGGTGGCCGCCCCATGGGTTCCACCCTGGTGCATTGTAGGTGGGGTAGGTCAGCTCCGGTGGCTGCGACGAGGTAGTCCCTGCGTCTTGGTAGTAGTGTGAGGAGCCTTCCCCAAAATAATTTGGGGTATATTCCCCTCCAGTTGGCGTCAACTCCTGTTCGGTTGTGTGCTCCTCATGTCCCTCTTGGGACTCCAAATAGGCATCCAGCTCCTTTTCCTCAAATGCCCATCCTCCCCTGGCATCATGATTAAACAAGAGAGGTGCTGGAAGACAAACTAGTCGCTCGGCGTTATAAGCAAACAACAAATCATAAAACATGCAATCGATGGTGGAGGAACGGGTAACAAAATGATGAAACTTCATGGAATGGAGATCAAGTCCAGAATCTAGAAACTTAATATCAGTTGGATCAAGGCTTAAACCAGAGCAAGCAAGCAAACGCGAGGTAATGATGCCTCCATAAAATGGTCCTTTCACACTATTAGTGGAAAGACGCTGAGCAATCAAAGCACCAATATTATAGGTTCTATTACTGGTGAGTGCAGCATCAAGAATGACTAAATCAGGAGTTGAGATTTTGCTTGCATTACCTCTTGCTAAAATTCCTCTAGAGATATAGTGGGCAAGATAACTCACGGCTAGAAATTGAATATTCCGGATCCTACCCTTATCGGCGATGCATTTATTTCCTTGGAAAAATCCTAAGAAGAGGGACTTTAACTCCCTAGAACCCTCTTTAATCCTCCTCGAGGTTCCCCAACTTGGAACCTTAATCTCCCTGCAAAACTCAGAAAGTCGCATACCCACAGCTTTGTGGTAAATGTTGAATGACACAGTGGGGTTATCTCTTGAATTGTGGAATTTAAAGCTTTGCACAAATGACATAGTTAGTTTTGCATATTGTGGAAGCTCATTAGCTACGAAGTGCTCCAGACCTGCATTCGAGATTAGCTCATTGAAATCCTCTAAAATACACGCAGCTCTCAGAAAATCTTTGCAAGGGAAAATTGAAGGAAACACATGTTCTTCACGTTCAACCTCCATAACCGGATGTTCAACTGAGCTTGTTGGCACAAATGGAGGGTTTCCATAGTTATACTAATCCATCTTCTTATTCTGAATTTTTTAACAAACTTCATATTACTTGATTTTGGAGCACAAAATTCATAGGTAACACTATAGGAACTATAAGTGTCGGGGATATGGGACACGGGTACCCGCAAGGAGGATTAACGTGGCCCATTCAGGGTGGCCCAGCAGGCCGACTCCACAGTCAGATTAGGACAAGGACTCACCTTGCCAACTTGTAATAGACTAGCAGTGTCCTACAAGGACTCGACTTGTATTAGATTAGTAGTGTCCTAAAAGGACTCGACATGTAAGCCAGCATCCTCCACCTTTATAAGGAGGGGCAAGGCGTACCAAGAGGACAGATCGAAACAGGCCTAGACAGACAAGACAGACGGGACAGAGCCCGATAGACTAGACAAGAGGAGCCGCCTCATCGGCGACTTCCACCATGAGAGGAATAAGACCTAGCCACAAACAGCACGTAGGGATATTACCGGATGATGTTTCCCGGGTCCCGAAGCTGTATAAATCTTGTCTCCCGTGTCGTTCGTCTACTAACCCAAATCGACGATGCCCGCGCGTACATAATCCCGTATCTTCACCGTCGGTTTAAACCATCGACATTGACGCCCACCGTGGGGCTAAGTGCGCGTGGATTCACAATTCGATGGGTCCATCTTCATCAACGACGGCGGCGAGTTCATCAACGCATCGGTCCAGCAACTTGGACGCATCAAGTTCATCATCAACGCAGCCGCGGGGGCTCGACGTCATCATCTCCCTCGTGTGCAGCTGACTAAATCCACCGGATCAAGCGTAAGGACGAGTTCCGCTTCTGCGCCGATTCATGACGTCCTCGACTACAATTATTAAGTTACATGAACGACTCGGATTCAAAGGTTGCTTGTTACGCGTCTCTAGTACGACTTGGATACGCATCTCGTTTCGAGAAACCAGCGGATTAAAGCAAGGAGCCGGACCAGGATTGCTACGTGAAGGAATAAAAAAAAAGGCTGTTACCAGTGTGCAGTACAACTTTGATTCACATACGGATGAGTAAAGTACATCAGAGAAAGGAAAGACCAGCTGGGCAGCTGGATGACGTACAACAAATCAAACAAAAAGAAGAAAAAAAATATAGCTAGGAGGAGCAGCGGCCAGACAAAGAATATCAAGGATCGGACCAGGAGTCGGACCGTGTGTTTACCAACAAAGAGAGAAGTGCTAGCTGGTCCAAGTCAGAAGTAAAGTAAAGAAAAAGAAAAAAGAGCAACCAGCCCCAACTAGTACTCTGGCAGATCAAGTTACGTGAAGAAGGAAAAATAAAGGAAAGAGCGGGTGCTACAAGTACTCGTGCAAGTCAACAAAAGGAAGAAAAAAAAGGAAAAGCAAGGAGTCAATTACTAGTGCCCTATGAGGAAGCTAAAATTCAAATTGAAGGCGAATTGCACGAGGTCAGAGGACTCGGACTTCAACCTCGCTTAAGTTGCTGACAACTTCTTCGACGACGTGGTCTTCTCGAACTTCGTCGACGTTCCGTCAACTCACTTGAGCGTCATCAGCTACGAAAAATAAAACAGCTAAGTTGCATTTATATTTAAGTTTTATTCAGTATATTTTTAAAAATTTCAGTCGATTAAATTATATAAAGTCAGCCCCTTTGAGTTAATTCCGGAAGCTACATATCCGGTTTATGAGGAAATTGCAGAGATAATCCAGAAGATTACAAAGTGGCATATCAAATCGATTCTTGGAGGCTTAATATAGCCAAATCTCAAAGTTGGGTTTTTTAACCCGCCATTGATTTCTAAAAAGTCGAGCTCTCAAATAGCTCGCACCAAATTTATTTAAAGTCGGGCTATCCTTTGCTCACAACGGATTTCTCAAAAGTCGAGCTATTGCTTGCACCGGATTTTTTCAAAGTCGAGCTATTGCTTACACCGGATTTTTTCAAAGTCGAGCTATTATTGCTTGCACCGGATTTTTCAAAGTCGAGCTATCTATTGCTTGCATCGGATTTTTTCAAAGTCGAGTTATATATTGCTCGCAATGGATTTCTTTAAAAGTCAAGTTCTTTATAACTTGCATCAGATTTATTGGAAAGATTTATTTATACCCACATAGGGATTTCTAAAAAATATCAATGTCTCTATACTCCAGCTTATATATCACCAATGAGCCCAGAGAGCTCCGTAATACCAATGAGCCCAGAGAGCTCCGTAATACCAACGAGCCCAGAGAGCTCCGCAACACCAACGAGCCCAGAGAGCTCCGCAATACCAACGAGTCCAGAGAGCTCAGCAACATCAACGAGCCCAGAGAGCTCTGATTGTTATGATCAAAGGGATAAAGCCGGCTTCTCTACAGTAAGAGTTTTGCCGAGACACCCAGTAAGTGCGCCTTTATTAACTTTGATCATTAGGTCCTTGGGGGCTTGTCTGTAGCGCCCTGACCCCAGAGCTATACAGTGAAACGTTGTGCAACCGGTCATGCTACACAATCAAGGGTTACTGGGGTTCCCAATCCCAGGCCAAAACACATTGGTAGGCGTGCTCGGAATACATCATCGGCACACAACACCTCGATCATGCCATAAGCTCGGACATCGCTTTCACGTATAACAAAGAGACCAAGACTGCGGAACAACTGGCACATCACAGACTCTACGACACAAAGATATCATAGTTCAACTCATATAATTGAGAAAGATAGCAAATGACACATCAGAGGTCACTGACCCATCATTACAACAAGCGGAAGCAAATTTAGTTGTCTAAACAACAAGATCCAAATTATGGACTAAGAGGCCTACAGATAAACATCCCGTGCCAGCCTGTTCCATGACGTCCCAAGCTGCCACCTGGGAACCCCAGACTACTCGTCGAAGTCAACGTAGAACCCACCTTCCAGTTCGGTGGCGTCCTCCTCTGAAACAAATAATAATCAACAAAGCAAGGCTGAGTACGACGTACTCGCAAGAATTAGTAGGGCGATATAGGCCCGATGCTGACGGAGGATTCAAAGCTATATAAGTGGTTGTTTTGCATAAAGCTAGTTTTTCCTTCCGAAGACTAGGACTCATGGCATCGTCTAATCAGAAGATTTTCATAAGGGGATAAGAGGGTAACACTTTTCTCTTCGGTTCACGGGGAACCTACTGTATTCAGCAACTCCACTTATCTCCACCAAGGCACTCCCTCGAATCTCCCTCGAGGAAATGAACATTTTAACACACGTTGATTATGCAACCTCTAGCTGCCATTTGATTAAAGGTTCAGGTTATCTATGATCTCATAATCTATTCCCAAGTTGTCCATAACCACGGACACGGCTTTTTGAAAAGATTAAACCCTGCAGGGGTGTACTGTTTTTACCATTGGTACCGTCCGACCCCCTGCCTGAACATTTAGCTCTCTTCCGGGGAAAGCCGGCAGGGCAGGCGCGGTTAAACCTTTACAAAGCATGAGACTATCCAAGGGTCATCGTGATGACAGGACAAGTTCTGCGCCTATTTCAACACCCTGCCCCATCGCCACTCCTATCACCTCCATCATCATCATCTTCATCATCGTCTTCGGCCACACACCCGCAAATGGAAAGCGCAAACTAGAGGACCCTTGGATACGCCCGTACTAATTATTCGGTTAGTAAGGAGCCCATACTCCCACCTTTGGAAGCACGCTCGGTCTTGGTTCAAGAGATAAGAACTCACACCTAGGGGCCAGAACGAGACAAAACACCATCCCCGATGGCAACTCATCCCAGCCTTCTTAGCAATTAATTATCAACACAAGTCTCCACCAATGTCCGAACATTCCATTCACTTCACAATTATGGAAATAATCAACGAACAACTTAAGCATTTGACTAAGCATGGCTAAGCATATCTAAGCATAACATACAACAGGTATGATTGATCTCCGGCCAACACTTCAACCTATGGTTCATAGGTGTGGAAACAGGTAATGGTTCAGGGAGCATGCAATGATAGGATATTATATATACTGACCAAAACTTGTCACCAGAATCGAATGCAATAATATGGTGGATAAAATACTTGGGTAATATGAGATATGCCAAGAAGGTTAGGTTAGCTCTTGCCTTGCTGGTAGTACTGGTCGCGCTGGTTGTCAAGGTATTGTGGTGGAACCTCGACTCCAGAATCTACCGAAACACAAACAATACAAGAAAGGAATAAATAACACGAATTCAAGGTGCAATGCACAATCATGATGATATGGACATATTATGCATTGAAAAGGTATTGGGCATGTCCCACAAGTTAAATGGAACCCCTAAATTAAATATCACAATTAATGGGTTAAAACTCCATCTTTAACTTAGTGATTTGCGTTATTTATCAAAACGTCCAGTACTGAAATATGGATCCTAAATGCATGAAAAGGACATTACTAGATAGGTATTAGCCTACTGATCATTTTGGTACCTTGTTTGCATTTTTTCGATTAACGACGAATAAATGGTGATTTAAACGATTATGCGATTTAAATCATTTTAACCATTTCGAAATTAACATCAAAGGAAAATTTGTTTGCATGCTGTGATATTAACATAGGTAGATAGCATTTGCTTTGCTGGTCAAATTGGTATATCATTTGCAATTTTTGGGTTAATATTTAACAAGTTATGACATTTTTGATAATTGAATTAATTCTGCCATTTTAACTATTTTTATTAAACAGCACCAACATTGCATCTAAATTCCCTCAAATGAGACAAACTTGTGGATAATTGTTCACTGAACAGTTTGGGAGCTTATTCATAACTTTTGGATGAGTAAAACTCAAGTTATGCAATTTACAAAATTGGATTTAAATCTGCCATTTTAATAATTTTAATTAAACAGCAATTTAAATGTTCATTATTGCATGTAAATAGAACTAACATGTAGATGTTGTTTTCCTGAACATTTATAGATCTTATTTATAATTTTTGGATCAAAATTCATAAAGTTATGGATTTTATAAATTCCATTTATATTCTGCCATTTTATTTAATTTAATTAAAACAGGCAATTTAAGTTTAACCAAAAATACAACTAATGGCACTAACATTTAGAGTTTATTTAGCTGAGCATTTTTGACATATTATTTGCATTTTTCTGAATTATAAAACTCTAGATATGAATTTCCAAAAATTTGAATAACTCACAGATGATTTGCATTTCACATTTAAATTTCAATTTCAAAAATTCATTTGCATGTGGGAGTTGCATATTTGAACAGGTTATGAATTTATAAACTTTCTGATACTTTATTTGAATTTTTCTGAGTTACCAATTAAAAGATATGCAATTATGAATTTCTGTTAATTTTCTGAAATTCCAAAACTGAAGAACTGCTGATGTCACGATGACGTCATCAGAGGGGCTGCGGGATGTTGAGCACAAATTCGTCGCCTCTGATCGAAATTGGTCGCGGGCAGCTACGCTATGAGATAGAGGAGACAGAGGGGAGCAGGGGGAAGCGGCGGGACGGACCATTTGGTCGCCGGAGTTGCGCCGGCGACCATGGCCGCGGCGGCAGACGGTGGCGCACGGTGGGGGGCGCGGTCCAGAAGGGGAGGAAGAGGGAGGAGGGCACGGGAAGGTGCGCAAGCTCACCCTGGAGCGGTTGCTGTGGCCGGATACATACGGGGAGCGACGGGGACGCCGGAATCGTCCCGGGCGGCGGCGGCCGCGGTTGAAGACGGCGAGGACGCACGCGTCGGCTACGGGCCTCCCCGGCCCGATTCCTTGCGTGGGGAGGGAGAGGAGCTCGAGGCGGAGCTCATGGAGGCGTCGGCTTGGCTCCGGGAAGCCGGAGTCGCCGGTGGGCGCGACGACAGTGGCGGCCGGATGCGGGGATGGCGGCGGCCGATGGCGTACTAGGGTTAGGGTTTCGCGCGAGGGAGAGCTGGGGAAAGAGGGAGAAGCAGGGGACTCGGGGTGCTCCGTCTTATCCACCCTGGGGGGGCCGGCAACGTGGGAGCAGGGAGGTCGACACGGCGGCACGACGCGGTAGTGTCTTCCCTGTGGCGACAGGGAAAGGATGCCATGAAGATTTTATGAAAAAACCCCTGGCTAAAATGAAATGCATCACAATTTAGTCCAGCAGCAGTTTAGTTAATTTAATTGAGGCCCTAAACCATTTTTATAATTTTTGCAAAAATTCATGTGGGATCTCAATATCAACTAGAAGCTCCACAAAAATTGGTGTTGCCAAATAAAAAGTTTTGAGCAACATTTGTTCAAAGGGTTTGGATAAGGCAAAATTTAAGAATTTCCAAAATCCATTTATTTGGGGTATTTAAACATTTCCAAAATAAGTGAAATTATTCATGGAGGCTCCCAATAATATAATGAATCTCCCCATATTTTTATTTGAAATTTTGAAATGTTTAACTTGGTTTCAAAACGAGAATTGGTTTAAACCCAACTTTGAAGTCCCAATTTATTTAATTGTTTGGCAAGAATTTGACTTTGCCAATTAAATTTGAAAATGCATTATTGGAACTTTCTGGACAATATGGAAACTCAAGAATATTTGGTCTTGCCAATTTGAGCAATTGCATTTGGTTTGGGATTTTTGGGAAGTGTTTGATTGCTTTAAATGATTTCCATTGTTTGCAATATTTAACTTAGCATTTTAAATATGTATGCCATGATGCAATGAAAATAAAAAGTGAAAATTTGGCCCATATTTTAGGGTACCAAATCTGGGCTGTTACATTGTCTTTCAGGAAAAAGCCAAGCTTTAGACTCATTGACCTGGCTCATATGCCGACTTATCCTTAGTCTTATCTGGTAAGTTAGATGCAACCTGTACAACAAACTGGCTGCTTATTAGCAAAGACCAGGCAGGGCCTACTTATTCATCAGCATAAGATTAAGAAGGGTTATAAGAACCAAATCAACTCAAGAATCAATCAAGTTCACAAAGTTTTAGCTCCGAGTCGTCGCAGGCAAACGACCCGGCACTTGGGGGCTACATGTTATCAAGTTTTCAGTTTAAGTTAGAGGGAAGTTCAGAGTTGGAAGCTCCAAGTAGCCGCATGCCAACAATTCGGCGCTTGGGGTCTACTCACGGATCAGGTTTTTCTACAAGTTAAGCAGAAATCAAGTTCCAAAAGTTTTTATCTCCAAGTTGTTGCAGGCAAATGACCCGGCACTCGGGGGCTACATCATCTGAAGTTATGAGTCATCAATACAAGCTCCAAGTCGTCACAAGTTAACAACTCGGCGCTTGGGGGCTATACATATACCGGTGTAAACAAGCTCGAGCAAAGACACACAACTCATCAAAAGGACTCGGAGAAAAATTCCGACTCAAAACAAGTCAACAGAAGAAGTCGGCAGGAGAGACCGACACTAACAAGTCGACAGGAGAAGTCAGCATCAACAAGTCGATAGGAGAAGTCGGCATTGACAAGTCGGCAGGAGAAGCCGGCATTGACAAGTCGGCAGGAGAAGCCGGCATTAACGAGTCGGCAAGCGAAGCCGACATCGACGACTCGTCAACGTTTACATCGACAACTCGGCAACATCTATGCCAACAACTCGGCAACATCTACGCCAACAACTCGACAACATCTACATCGACAACCCGGCAAAGTCTACATCGACAACCCGGCAAAGTCTACATCGACAACTCGGCAAAGGCTGAAGCCGGGTTCTGCGACATCATCGACATCTACAACTCGGCAAAGCACTACATTTACAAGCCGGCAAAGAACCCGGCACGAACTCCGTGTCCCAGTTCTTCAACAAATCAAGACCTTCCGCATGACTCTGCGAGTCATCCAAAAGCTCGGGGGCTACTGTCGGGGATATGGGACACGGGTACCCGCAAGGAGGATTAACGTGGCCCATCCGGGGTGGCCCAGCAGGCCGACTCCACAGTCAGATTAGGACAAGGACTCACCTTGCCAACTTGTAATAGACTAGCAGTGTCCTACAAGGACTCGACTTGTATTAGATTAGCAGTGTCCTAAAAGGACTCGACATGTAAGCCAGCATCCTCCACCTTTATAAGGAGGGGCAAGGCGTACCAAGAGGACAGATCGAAACAGGCCTAGACAGACAAGACAGACGGGACAGAGCCCGATAGACTAGACAAGAGGAGCCGCCTCATCGGCGACTTCCACCATGAGAGGAATAAGACCTAGCCACAAACAACATGTAGGGATATTACCGGATGATGTTTCCTGGGTCCCGAAGCTGTATAAATCTTGTCTCCCGTGTCGTTCGTCTACTAACCCACATCGACGATGCCCGCGCGTACATAGTCCCGTATCTTCACCGTCGGTTTAAACCATCGATAATAAGAGAGCTAAACCATGCATCAAAACTAATTATCAAGCTCATAAACAAGCATGCAAGCTCACTAAACAAGATATCTATAGCAGCAAAATACTCAAGATATACTAAACCATTCGAAATTTTGATTGGATAGACGGAGGAGTCACATACCGGAGAGCAAATGATCTAAATCTCAGCAGAAATGATGGGCTGAGCAAGTAGATCGAAAATCTCGAGCAAGAACAGCAAGAACACGGGTTTGGGCATTGGTGGAGTGAAAAGTCGAGAGAGAGAAAGAATGGGGCGGAAGCTCACCATGTGGCGGGCCTGGTGGGCCCCAGGTGCCACCCAGGCACGGCCAAGGCTTGGTCGCGGCCAGGGGTCACCTGCCCACATGGTGGGTCCCCCTGGGCAGCCTCTGGTGCTGCAGGGTCCCATTTTATGCATAAAATTTTTGTAAAATTTTTCGAGAAAGTTTTGGCAACTTTGATTTCGGGACATTTCCAGGGTTATAAAATGACTTGAAATCTCAAAAATGAATTTAAAAAAGATACAAAACCAACCAAATACTAAAATCACAGAAGTGCCAAAACAATCATCATAACAAAAATAACTTGGAAATCATGGTTTTATGCATATAAAATAAATTTGAGAACAAGGTTGATCAAGTCTTGCTTCAAGCTTATTTTATATAACACAAAATTTTGAATTCCACCAAACAATTATGTTACCGCATACTTGATGGCTATTGTCCCAATCATCAAAAATTGATATTCCTTGTGATGATCATATATGGGACAATCAATATCTCCAATCTTGACAGTTTTAACATTTGCAATAGAATTTAAACCATAAACCTTGTCAACCTTCTCTGGAAAATAAACCGTGTGTTCTCTGTCATTAACATTAAAAGTAACCTTCCCTTTGTTGCAGTCAATAGCAGCCCCTGTTGTATTTAAGAAAGGTCTCCCAAGAATAATAGACATATTGTCATCCTCGGGCATATCAAGCACCACAAAATCAGTTAAGATAAGACAATTATTAGTCACTTGAACAGGAACATCCTCACAAATGCCAATAGGAACAGCAGTTGATTTATCAGCCAATATTTGTAAAGAAATATTAGTGGGTATCAATTTTTCTAGTAAAGCCTCTTATAAAGAGAAAAGGGCATAA
Organism: Puccinellia tenuiflora; assembly: GCA_012064385.1. Lineage (NCBI taxonomy): Eukaryota > Viridiplantae > Streptophyta > Magnoliopsida > Poales > Poaceae > Puccinellia > Puccinellia tenuiflora. The sequence goes on along the minus strand of QRDG01002083.1, from coordinate 47,831 downwards.
CACTTACCCCTGCACCAAGATCACATAAAGCAGTTCTAACGTAATTATTCTTAATCGAGCGAGGAATAGTTGGAATACCTGGGTCTCCAAGCTTCTTTGGAATTTTGCCATTAAAAGAATAATTAGCAAGCATAGTAGAAATTTCCTCATTAGGAATTTTCTTTTTGTTAGAAACAATATCCTTCATGTATTTGGAATAAGGAGGCAATTTAATAGCATCAGTCAAAGGAATTTGCAAAAAGAGAGGTTTCATCCACTCGAAAAATTTATTATAATGCTCTTCTTCCTTTGATTTATATTTCTTGTTAGGGAAAGGCATAGGCTTTTGCACCCAAGGTTCCCTTTCACTACCATCTTTCCTAGGAACAAGTTCTTCCTTATTATACTTCCTAGTTTTAGGAGGCTTTTCAGGTTCTTTATCACTTTCTTCTTTATTAGGCTCATTATCTTTATCAATATCATTAATAGGTTCATTATCACTTCAGTTTCAGCATCAGAGATGGAAATATTGTTAGGATTTTCTAAGACAGGTCCTTTATCACTTTCCAATTCATTAGTCTTTCCTATTTCTTTATGCTTCTTCTTTTTGTTTTTCTGCTTAGGAGGACTAGCAATGTTATTTTCAGCTAATTGAGACTCTTGTTCAATTCTTTTAGGATGTCCCTCAGGATATAAAGGATCCTGAGTTGAAGCACCTTCTCTAGTTGCAATACCAAAAGCTTGTTTATCATTCTTTTTAAAGGTTTCAGCAAGCAAATCTTTTTGCACTTTAGTAATTTGTTCAAGTTCAGTTTGAACCATAGTAAAATGCTTGGTAAGTCCTTTAACATCATTAGCAGTTCTTTCTATAACATCATGCAATTTTTTAATGACATAAATTTTTTCTTGTAGTTGATTTTGAACTTGCGCGTTGAAATGAGTCTGCTTAATAATAAAGTTATCAAATTCATCTAAACATTGATCAGGAGGCTTACTATGAGGAACATCACTGGCATTAAAATCAAGGAGAGAGTGTACCTCCACCACAGGGGGGTGAGTGGTAGGTTCGCATAATGCTTCAATGGGTGGTAGATTTTTAACTTCTTCAGCTTTAATACCTTTCTCCTTAAGAGATTTCTTTGCTTCGTGCATAGTTTCAGAATTAAGCACATAAATGCCTCTTCTTCGTTGTCTGGGTTGGCGCTGGTGGAGATGCTGATGGCGGCTCAGGTTTAGCCCAATCATCATGATTCCGGCTAATTTTAACAAATAATTCTTCAGCTTCATTAGGAGTCATTTTCCTGAAAACACAACTAGCACAACTATCCAGATATGTTCTAGATTCATTTGTTAGTCCATTATAAAAGATATCCATGAGCTCATTTTTAGGTATCATGTGTCCAGGCCGAGCCCTGAGAAAAGCACAAAACCTCCCCCAAGCTTCGGGTAGACACTCTTTCTCAATTTGTTTAAAATTTAAAATTCTTTGCAAATGAGCAGGATAATATTTTTCAAAGAATATTTTTACTAATTCATCAAAGCTTTTGATAGATCAACTAGCTAAATTGTTAAACCAATTTTAGCTTCATTTTTTAATGAAAAAGGGAAAAGCTTTGTTATGTAATAACCTTGTTTCTTCTTGTCGTCAGAAAACAACCTGCTCAAAGTAGTGAGTTTGCTCATGTGTTCTATAGCACTATCATTTTTTTTCCATAAAATGGTTCATTTTCAACAATAGATATGAGTGACTGATCAATAGAAATCATATTCCTTTTCCTTAATGCTAATTGGAGATGTAGCAAAATCAGGATCATGAGCAGTTTTATAATTCATAGCATGTTTTTCAAGAAGTTTCTTCCGTATCTAAGGATCGGAAGTGTCAATATCCATACTTGCTCTAATAAATTCATCATCAATTTCAACATAAGCATCATCAGGATAACTACTACCATAATTCCCTCTCTCAGGAGAGACAACAGGTGTAATGACATTTTCATTAAGAATTTCATCAGATTCAATTTCTTTAGATTTAGCAACCATCGAATCCAGAAAAGGACCTAGAGAGCCAGACTCATCTAGTATAGTAGAAGCATCATCAAATTCATCAGACACAGTATCAGAACTAGCAGAAGCAACATGTGAACTGTGTGGTGGTGGTGGTGTAACACGCTTATTCAAAACAGTAGGTGAATCAAGAGCAGCTTTAGAGTTCAGAGCAGTACCTTTCCTTGTGGTGGAAGGTAGTATTGGAAACTTGGGATCACGCTTATACTTCATGATGAAGAATAAATTGCAGCAGATAAAATAACTCCCAAGTGAACTTATAAATAGAGCTATGCTCCCCGGCAACAGCGCCAGAAAATAGTCTAGATGACCCACAAGTATAGGGGATCGCAACAGTCTTCGAGGGAAGTAAAACCCAAATTTATTGATTCGACATAAGGGGAGCCAAATAATATTTATAAGCCTTAGCAACTGATTTGTCAGATCAGCCACACGTGGAAAGTAACTCACTGGGTGCAATTTATCAGTAGCAACAGTAGTATAACAGCAGCAAAAATAAAGTAACAACAGTAATAATACGGAAATAACAATAATAACAATTGTAGTGACAGCAGGATTAAAACACCGTAGGCATAGGGATGTAAATACGGGCGCTGCATGGATGAGATAGCTCATGAAATAATTACCGCGTGCAATATGCAGATAAACAAATAAATAGTATTGAGGTACTAATAAACATAGGCATGTATTCCGTAGGTAGTTGTGCGTGCTCGCAATGAGAAACTTGCACGACATCTTTTGTCCAACCATCCCGTGTCAGCGGGGCCTTTATGAGGAACTGAAAGGTAATTAAGGTACTCCTTTTACAAAGAACCGAAGCAAAGCATTAACATTCAATGAATACATGTAATCCTCAAGTCAAAACCATCCCCTCCGGTTATCCCAAAAGCTGTCACTTTGGGGCCTCGGGTTCCAAACAATAACAGGTGCAAACAACTTGTAGATATGATACAAAACAACATTTATCATAATAAGTTTAGATCTGAACATGGCACTCAGGCCCTAAGTGTCAAGCATTAAGCACACCAAGTTGCAACAATGACAAATAAGCACTCTCACAAATACTAGGCATCATGCCCTAACGATCCGGCATCTTATTACATGAACAATCTCATCCAATCCCTAACATCCCCTCAGCCTATAGCGGGGAATTACTCACACATAGATGGGGGAAACACGGATGGTCAATGGAGAGGCGGTGGTGATGGCGATGGCGATGGCGACGATATCCCCTTCAATCCCCATCCCGGCAGGGTGCCGGAACAGGAACTTCTGGTCCCCGAATTAGATTTCGAGGAGGCGGTGGCGCTCTGTATCTTTTCTGAAAAAATGATCGGGGGTTCTGGTGTTTTTAGGTCGAATTAAGTAAATAGGCGAAAGGGGTGTCGCCAGCCGAGCCACCACCTAGCCAGGTGGGACCGAGGCGCGGCCAGCCCTGGGCCGCGGCCAGGTGGCGTCTGGGGGGCTGTGGCTGGCCCCCATAGCCCCCTTCTGGCTTCGTGGGTCTTCTGCAAAAATATAATTTCTAGAATTTTTCCAGATCTTGAGAACTTTGATTTCTAAACAAAAATAAGACACCAAGGCAATTCTACTGAAAACAGCGTTAGTCCGTGTTAGTTCCATTCAAATCATGCAAATTAGAGGAAAAATAACAACAAAAGTGTTTGGAAAAGTAGATACGTTTTGGACGTATCAATACCCTCTGTGAAGACAGTAACAATTACTTGGCCAAAGAATCCACTAGCATTGGAGAGCATGCAAGATCATAGGTAAACCATAACACAAAGATGAACAAAAATAATGATTTCCACAATTCATCGGATCCATGCAAACAGAATCATGTAGCAGTTACAGATAATATGACCTTGATCATGATAGGCAGCTCACAAGATCTAAGCAATGGAGTACAAAGAGGAGAGACAACCATCTAGCTACTGCTATGGACCCGTAGTCCCATGGTGGACTACTCACACATCACTCCGGAGGCAGGCATGGTGGGGTAGATGCCTCCGGTGTCGATTCCCCTCTCCGACAGGGTGTTGGGGAGAGCTACAGAACCCTCCCGAACTAGGGTTGGCGATGGCGGCGACCTCGGACGTCTTCTCGAAAATATGATCGGGTCCTTAGGGTTTTCGGGTCGAAGACGATTTTATAGGCGAATGGGTGACTTGAGGAGGCGAAGGAGCTGGCTAGGTGGGGCCTAGGCGCGGCAAGGGGTGGGCCACGCCTGGGGGTATCTGGAGGCTGGGGCCTCCCCCTCCAGGAGTCCTTCTGGCTCCGTCTATGTTTTTGCTTGGAAATAATTCCTGTAAATTTGCAGCGGATTCCGAGAATATTTCATGTACAACTTTTCTGAAACAAAAAGACAACAGAAAACAGGAACTGGCACTGGGCATCTTGTTAATAGGTTAGTTCCATAAATCATGCCAAAATTATATAAAAACATTATAAAAACATGTGGCACTTATATATGATCAAGCATGGAACATCAGAAATTATAGATACATCGGAGACGTATCAGCATCCCCAAGCTTAACTCTTGCTCGTCCTCGAGTAGGTAAGTGATAACAAAATAATTTTTGAAGTGACATGCTAGCAACACAATCTTGATCAAGTAATCATGTAAAGCATATGAGCTGAATGCATTGATCCAAAACAATGGTTCATTGAATGAAACAAACAATGATTAACCAGGTGCAACATATAAGCAAGAATTTACTAGAAAAGAGTACTTTGGAGATTTAAAAGTATAACACTTAACAATGATCGATATCTCACAAAGCAATATTATTTCGGCAAAGGAGCTTGGCCAACACAAAGGAAGATTTAAGTTTTCAGCATAAAGCTTCAACTTGCAACATATTTATCTCAAGATAAAGTCAATACAAAGTTTTCACAGTTAGACATAAAGATAACATGAAGTAAGACTTGAACCAAAGTTGATACCAAGTGATCGCTTGAGGGGTAAAGAAGGAAGAGGAAGACTGACTCAACATAAAAGTAAAAGAAAGGCCCTTCGCAGAGGGAAGCAGGGATTAATCAGGTGCTAGAGCTTTTTTTTTTGACAGAAGTAAAACAATTTTGAGATATGCATGCTTTCATCAACGACTTCACAGTAAAGAAACTAGCTAGTCCCCCATTTCAAGCAAGGCTTTTAGACTTTTGAGAGCGGCTGGTTCTTAGAGGAATGAGGTCACTCCTCGTTCTCCTTTGTTTCACCACTAACCAATGTTTGACTGATTTCTCAGGTTTTCATTGTGCGGAAGAGAATGATGGGTTATATTTATATTTTGCTTAAGCCGCTCTCGGCAAATTCAAGTGAGGACATAAACCATCAATACCAGGTGAAAGAGGGGGGAATGACCTTGCTTGTCACAGGTTATATCTAGCTTCCTACTGCTTCCTCATGAACTTAATAACAGAGGCACAAAAAGGAGAATTTTGAAAGTTTTAAAGATAGCACATGAAAATTTTGCTTGGAGTGGCAAGGAAATACCACATGTAGGTAGGTATGGTGGACACAAATGGCAAATATATTTGGCTCAGGAATTTGGATGCACGAGAAGTATTCCCTCTCAGTACGGAATTTTATACCACTAGACTTCACACCGTCTACCTTGTTAGCCAAACCAACTCTTTGCAAAAAGAATATCTAGACTTTGAGAGCTACCAATCAGGACAAGCAGCACAATTTTAAAGATTTATGACAGTTCTTTACTAATCTATTCTTACTAGATGATCCACAAGTTTAAGCATTAATATACTTCATATCTCTAAACAATTGACAAGTATCAAAGATTCAAGACAATGATCTAAAAGATTAAGTAGCACTTTTCACACTTCCAACATGATAATTTCCATTCAACCAAATACCAATCGACTTTTTTGAAACAAATCTAAAAGGGTGAAACCACAAGAGAATTACTTCCTAACTACAAAAGTTAACAGCTCTGAACAAGAGATGCTTGAAAACGAGAGCTAGAAGCAAAAAAATAACAAAAGCTAAACACTCAACACATATAAGTGAAGTATAGGAGTGTATATGAAAAAGCGGAGCGTGTCTCTCTCCCAAATAAGCATGCATGGATCCAATTTATTGCAAAGACCAGAGAACAAAATACAAACAAACTGAAAGTAAAAACAAACTTACGCTCCAAAACAGCACATAATGTGTAAAGGAATAAAAATATAGTACCATGAGAGAAACCGATGATTGTCGATGAAGAAGGGGATGCCTTGGGCATCCCCAAGCTTAGACACTTGTGACTTCTTGAATATTTTAGAGGAGAGTCCATGAGAGAGCCTCCCCAAGCTTAGGTATTTATCCCTTCTTTATCTTCCTTCATCACCTCGCACTTGGATACTTGAAAACTTCCTTCACGCAAAACTTATATCAACTTCACTAGAGGGGTTAGTCTACAAAAACAATATATTCCTTCAGTTCCAAAGCACATATCATGAACTTATTTTTTAAAACATTAGCTACTGTCACAAAGGTCTAAGTAAAGCTCTACCTTTGAAAAAACTTCACTTTGCCCGTGAAAAAAGCAATGCACAACTAAGGACAGAATCTGTCAAAACAAAACTGACTGTAAAGATGAATTTTTTCGGGGCACTTCTGAACCTAAAATCAGCAAACTTAAAACTAGAGAAGGTAGACAAAACCCTGATTCTTTCAGTCAAAAATTTGCAGCCACAGATGATGTTCTATAATGTCTTGGATTTTCGAACAGTGAAGAACAGAAATCTGTTTCTGGACAGCAAACTCACCAATTAGTCTTCCTCTCTTTAGAGGCTATTCTTGGCACCAAAACCAAAAAAAAGATACAAGGGAGCTGCTACAGAAGTAACATCACCCAACACTCACACAAAATTGTAGGTAAAAATAAAATGGGTTGCCTCCCATAAGCACTTTTCTTTAACGCCTTTTAGCTAGGCTTGATAATTTTAATGATGCTCTCATAAGAATAAGAGTTGAAACACAAAGAGAGAATCAAGAAGCAAATATCAAACACATTTAAGCCTAACCCACTTCCTATGCATGGGAATCTTGTAATCAAATAAATCCACGAAGAACATAGTGATAAGCATAGGAAGATAAACAAGAGCAATTTCAAAACTTTCAACATAAGGAGAGGTGTTTTAGTGACATGAAAATTTTCATAACCATATTTCCCTCTCTCAAAATAATTTCCAGTACCATCATGAACAAACTCAACAATATAACTACCACATAAAACATGCTTTTCATGATCTACAAACACATAATTTTTATTAAGCTCCAAAATAGTATAATGAAAATAAATAGAAGTCATGACCTTTCCAATCCCATTATTAAACATGTTTCCTTTTGTTTTCTTTGAGTTTGGGTGATGTTTAATAGGGGAATCATGGTCATAAGTGTAGCAAGCATCAATTTCCTCAAAAAGGGATATTTCAGGAGAATCCATAAAAACATAACATTCATCCTCCTTTAGTAAGCATGGAGGGCAATCAAATAATGTAAGAGTTAAAAAGTTACTCTCATTAGAAGGTAGGCATGGGTAGCTAATCCATTTTTCCTCTTTTTATTCGTCACTCTCTTCCTCTTTTTCATCAAATGAGCTTCCAGTTTCAGCAATTTCTTCTTCCACGATTTCCTGCAAGACATTAGTCTCTTCTTTTGGAGGATAAGATCTCTCAAGAAATTCAGCAATATAAGGACTATCATTGTAATACTCAAGAAAATATCCAAGTATATCAAAATTTTCAGATTTATAAGAAGCATCATCAATATCTTTACACAGAAGTAATTTCATAGGCACCCATAAAAGCAACAAATTCTTCAATTTGTTCAAAATTATCAAAATCAAAGTTTCCTTTAGCATAAGAAGCCAATATTTCAATATCATTATAATCACATTGGAAAGGGAGGTGTTTATGCCTCCTACAGAAAAAAGATTCATTAATACACCAGGATTCATTATACGTAGAGCAAAAGTTTTCAGCAAGACTATTCAATTTATTTATTTGTGCCCATAAGTGTTTCTCTTTTTCAGACAAGCGGTATTCCTTATAATAATTTTTTTGTTCCTCCGTGAACCCACCTTGCCAATAATATCTAGTCTCAAACGAAGTAAACATTGATAGAATGTAAAGAACTAGACATAATATCAAGCAAAACGATAAAAAGACAAGTGCTGGAATTTTTAATTTTTTGTGTTTTTCAGTTTTAGAGCAAACGAAAGGCAAAACAAGACTAAAGAAAATATACTAGGCAAGACAATAACGAAGTAAAGTGAAAGGATGTGTGAAACTCCCCTAGCTGAAGGTTCCAAGTCCCCGGCAATGGCGCCAGGAAAAGAGCTTGATGACGTGGATCACACGTTCGCTGGGAACCCCAAGAGGAAGGTATGATGCAGCAAAGCAGCAGTTTCCCTTGATTAGAAAACCAAGGTTATCGAACCAGTAGGACTTGGAAAAGGCTTTATTAGGTGTCAACAGTGCCAGAAAAAGAGCTGTTAGTGGGAGACTTAGTAGCTCGAGAAGTCTTCTTGGCATGTTGACGTGGACCTGCACAGAATCACAAACAAACTAGTTTGCCCCAACGAAACAGAGAGGTTGTCAATCTCTCCGGCTTGCTAAACACAAAGAATTAAATGTGCAGATGAAAAATATGATGAGAGTGAAATATGACCAGCGAGCAAATGATGATGAAAAGCTATTAGAACGTTTGTAAACAATATAGGAAAATAGGACCGGGGTCCACAGTTCACTAGCGGTGTCTCTCCAAAAGATATACATGATGGGTAAACAAATTACAACATGGCAATTGACAGAATTGTGGGCGCACAACAATACTATCATAAAACAATATAGTTCACCATTTCATCTAATATGGGCATTACGTCAAAATACATAGACTGTTATTCCAACTTCGTCTATGACTAATAATCCACCCCGGGATCACTATCCAGCATATCACCTAGAAGTATTAAGTTGCAAAAAACAGATCATTGCATAAGCAAAGTGCATAATGTAAGAAATGTAAATAACACAAGGAAATCACACCGTTGTTTTCTCCCTAGTGGCAACATCACATCTTTAGTCTTGATTATTTCTGTCAACCCGAGCTCAGACAAAAAGAGGCATGAACCCACTATCTAGCATAAAACACTCTCTGAAGACACTAACAATTACTTGGCCAAAGCAACCACTAGCATCAGAGAGCATGCAAGATCATAGATAAAACATAACACATAGATGAACAAAAGTAATGATTTCCACAATTCATCGGATCCATGCAAACACAATCATATAGCAGTTAGAGATAATATGATCTTGATCATGATAGGCAGCTCACAAGATCTAAGCAATGGAGTACAAGGAGGAGAGACAACCATCTAGCTACTGCTATGGACCCGTAGTCCCGTGGTGGACTACTCACACATCACTCCGGAGGCAGGCATGGTGGTGTAGATGCCTCCGGTGTCGATTCCCCTCTCCCGTAGGGTGCCGAGAAGAGCTGCAGAACCCTCCCGAACTAGGGTTGGCGATGGCGGCGGCCTCGGACGTCTTCTAGAAAATATGATCGGGTCCTTAGGGTTTTCGGGTCGAAGACGATTTTATAGGCGAAGGGGTGACTCGAGGAGGCGAAGGAGCCGACCAGGTGGTGCCTAGGCGCGGCCAAGGGGTGGGCCACGCCTGGGGGCGTCTGGAGGCTGGGGCCTCCCCCTCTGAGCGTCCTTCTGGCTCCGTCTTTGTTTCTGCTTGGAAATAATTCCCGTAAATTTTCAGCGGATTCCGAGAATATTTCCTATACAACTTTTCTGAAACAAAAAGACAGCAGAAAACAGTAACTAGCACTGGGCATCTTGTTAATAGCTTATTTCCATAAATCATGCCAAAATGATATAAAAACGTTATAAAAACATGTGGCACTGATATATAATCAAGCATGGAACATAAAAAATTATTGATACGTCGGAGACGTGTCACCTACGAGCAGAAGCAAACTTTTCAAGATGCAATATGCTGAGGCCTCCAAGCTTGGTAGGGCGGCACACCTTCTCCCAATTAACCTTACACTTTCCACCGGTAACTTTATCACATCCCGCCCATAGGTATGCATGAAGGAGTGATGTAATTTTCTTGAGAACCTCATTTGGGAGCTCGAGAGGTGTGAGGTGGTAGATATCTTGAGAGGTTAGCACAGAGCGGACAAGGACATGTCAGACAACCATGTTGACATTCTTCCAGTTTCTGGAGGCAAGCTTGCCGGCAATTTTATCCTCTAAGTGTTGAAAATCCACCCTTCGGAGATGCGAGATGCTTAAGGGCAGCCACAAGTACCGCACTGGAAAGGTAGCTTTGGTCGCTGGAAAGGATTGGAGGATGTCATCAAGGTAAATCTTGTCAAAACGAATCGGGGTGACGAAGCTCTTTTGACAACTAGCACATAGTCCGGTCACCTCCCCAAACAAAGTAATTGAAACCCCAAATTATTATCCTACAACATAGGTGTTGCCTCGCTGACCTGTCTCTCCAAAATCATTTTTACATCTAAAGGTTGTAACTTGTTTGCTTATCAATCCCACAGTTGGAGTAATCGATAAACTCTCTGCTCTTGCTCCAAGCTCCCTTTTGTTGCCATCTTCTTCACATCATCGTTCAATTGAAACAAGCTTTCAATCAATACCTGCAGACACATTATATAATTCCTATATGGAAATTCGTTTGCAGAATACCTCCATTCAAACATGAGAAAAGCTTCTCAATGCCTCTTCCTCCTCACCGTGCAAGCATGGGAAAAGAGTTATGTGCTATCGTTGCGGGGAGAAGGGTCCTCTTGCGGAGATTTGTAGAAAAGAGGCAACCCATTTCGTTTGTGGAGCCTTCGGCCTCTTAAAGTGTAGGATTAATAAGCAAACAATTTACGACCTTTAGATATAAAACTGATTTTGGAGAAACAGGTCGACGAGGCAATACCTTTGTTGTAGTCGGATGATAATTTGGGGTTTCAATCCAAAGTACATAGTGGCTAATCCTGTAGATGGTTTACCGCCTTTTAACTACACTGTATCATGCAATCCTATTTTTTTCATAAGTAGCTTGTGTCTCCTGTCACGACTAGTTCAACAAAAGTAACACCTATTTTTTCATTTTTTTTTAAAGTTCTAAGATTAAGTAACAATTTTACATAATATTTGAATTTTGGATTTTAAAATATTATAATTTTTAGTGGAAATTTTGAAACTAATACGCCGCTCAAAAAATTCAGATCTAGTACACGGCCGGCTGTTTTGGCCCGTTTGGCCTGGGTACAGCCGATCGTGCTGAATTTTTTTTTTTGAATCGGACTATTATTTTCATTTTTATCAAAATAATAATAATTTAAGAAAAAAATATAATATTTGTTTGTCTTTTGATGTGATATATAAATATTGAAATTCATTCAAATAATATAGAGAAAACATTTTGAAACATATATAAAATAGTATAATTATGATAGTAGCATATAACTGCAATTTCTCACTTTGACCATACAAACAATATTTGACATTCAACCTCAATACCAAGTTTGTGTTCCGGATACCTAAACATCCAAACAGGCTCCCAAGTTCCAACGCAAACATCCGAGCGGAGCCTTGTTATTCTCAATAAAAAATACTACTGCCTCCGTATCAAAATATAATATGTTTTAACATTTTTCCTTCCATCCGCATCTAGACATATTAACCTTGCACTAAAACATGTCTAGATACGGGTGGAAGAAAAAATGCTAAAACATCTTACATTTTGATACGGAGTGAGTAATATTTCTTGTTTGACAATCTTTTTTATAGACCAGTAAAATAAAACAACCATTCTTATAAATATTTTCCGTGACAACGCGCCCGGACTGGGATCCACAACAAGCTGACGGAAAAACCCCGAGGCAACAACGACGACGGCTCATTCATGCATGCACCCGTGATTGGACCGACCACACCAGATGAACGGACGCGAAAAAGAATTTGAGTAGGTACGAACGTACGCATGGGTTTCACCTGAGCGTCAACGTAGTACGTCCCCGACAACGACGGCGACTGATCCGACGCACCCGCTGCGCCGTTTCATCCAAAGGAAAAAAGAGAGATACGGCCGAATCCTCATCACAGTACAGTGCTGACTCGACGTGCTGGCGATCGAGCAGAAGCCGTGCAGGGTGGCGTGGGCCAACGACTCGACCGGCTCGATCCATGGCAATGGCATCCGATTCGATTTCCCCCGGGGAGAAAAATGGAGGCGGACACCACGCGCTCACCACCACCGGCCGCTCGCGTCGCCATCCGCCACCACGCCGACGGGCATCGATCCCGTGCTGCTCGACTTGGTTTTTGGTCTGCCGGCCGCTGCTGTGAAAGCGGACTGCACGGGACGGGGAACGGGACAGGGGGCGGGTCAACCGGATCCAACCTGCCGAACTGAACAAGGCCTACAAGCTCTTAATTAAAATATTATCAGGTAATAATAGGGGACGACTTTGAGCTACACAAAAATAACAAATCTATTTTTGTTTGAGATTTGAAATCATGCATACTCAGATTCGCACTTTTGTGATTTTTGTGCAGCTCAGAATATAAAGTATTTGAGGTTGATTTTCTGCACGTTTGTGGATACACCATTGGATACTGTAAATTTGATTAACTTGCGTGATTGTATTACTTGAGGGGTACAAGGTATATATATAGGGTTACAAAACTTGTCGGCCAAGATGACTAAACCGACTTTAAAACAAACTCTAAACCGACTCAACGTGGAAACGTTGTCTAGTCTAACATCCCCCGCAGTCTCATCGGCGATCTCAATGACGTTGAGACTGGATCGAATGTCGATGAATGGTGTAGTAGCAAGTCCCTTTGTGAAGATATCAGCAAATTGCGCCGTGGTTGGTACATGAAGAACTCGAACTTGGCCAAGAGCAACCTTCTCACGAACAAAATGAATGTCGATCTCAATATGTTTAGTCCTCCGATGCTGAACTGGGTTACCCGCCATATAAACTGCAGAAATATTATCACAATACACAATGGTAGCCTGCTGAATTGGTCGGTGAAGCTCTGTGAGAAGTTGGCGCAACCAGACCATTTTTGCAACCGCGTGTGCAACCGCGCGGTACTCAGCCTCAGCAGACGAACGAGAAACCGTTAGCTGACGTTTTGAAGACCAAGAAATCAAATTATTGCCAAGAAAAACACAGTAGCCGGATGTGGACCGACGAGTCTCAGGACATCTAGCCCAGTCTGCATCGGAATATGCTGTCAAAGTTGTTGGGGAAGAAGTGTTAATATGAAGACAATGATCAAGTGTTCCTTTGAGATATCGAAGAATTCTTTTGACGAGATTAAAATGAGGGAGACGAGGATCATGCATGAAAAGACACGCTTGTTGAACAGCATAAGAGATTTCGGGATGTGTGAGAGTGAGGTATTGGAGTGCACCTGCGAGACTACGATATAGAGTAGGATCAGAGAAGGGTTCGCCGGTAGAAGAAAATTTAGAGGTAGTGTCGATGGGGGTGCGAGATGGTTGACAATCCAACATGCCAGCTCGAGAGAGAAGATCAAGAGTATATTGGCGTTGAGAAAGAAAAAGACCAGAAGAATCACGAGTGACGGCAATGCCCAAAAAATGATGGAGCAACCCGAGATCAGTCATAGAGAATTCTTGTTGAAGACGAGAAATAATAGTGTTTAGAAAAGTTGGAGAGGAGGCGGTAAGGACAATGTCGTCGACGTAAAGAAGGAGATAGGCAATGTTATTATTTGAGTGATAGACAAAGAGAGAAGAGTCAGAGAGAGAGGGAATAAAACCGATGGTTTGGATGAAGGAAGAAAAACGTTGAAACCACGCACGAGGCGCTTGTTTCAAGCCGTAGAGAGACTTTTTGAGAAGACAAACATAATCGGGTGAGCTTGGATCCTCAAAGCCTAGAGGTTGTTGACAGTAGATGATTTCTTGAAGAGAACCATGAAGAAAAGCGTTTTTGACATCTAGTTGATGAATGGGCCATGAGGAGGAAACAGCAATGCTAAGGACAGTGCGAATGGTGCTTGGTTTGACAACGGGAGAAAAGGTTTCGTCATAGTCAATTCCTTGTTGTTGAGAATAGCCACGACATACCCATCGAGCTTTGTAGCGAGAGAGAGTACCATCGGAGTGAAATTTTTGGCGAAAGACCCATTTACCAGAAACGATGTTTGTATTGGAAGGACGAGGAACGAGCTGCCATGTATCGTTTGTCACTAAGGCATGATATTCTTCTTTCATAGCAGCGGACCAGTTAGGGTCGAGAAGAGCAGATTTGTAAGATTTTGGGATGGGAGAAAGATTGGGTTGAACAAAGAAATTGAGACGTTTGGAAGGTAGACGAAAACCAGATTTACCACGGGTACGCATATTGTGATCATTAGTAGGTGCGGTAATAGGAATAGCATTAGGAGGTAATGGTGGTGAGATAGTAGGAGAAGACGTGTCGGACTCAGAACTATGTGCCGAGGAGAGAGGCGTGACAGTGGAGGTGGGTGACGCGTCAGAGGAAGTGTGTGTCTCGGCAGGAGAGTGTGTCGCGGGTGGCGAAGATGGTGTCGCGGCAGGCTGCCGTGTGCCTGTGGCAGGCTGCCGTGAGCCCGCGGCAGGCTGCCGTGGGTGCGCGGCAGGGCGCGCGGCAGAGGAAGTTGGCGAAGTGCCCGGCGCAGCGGATTGTGGTTCGGGCGGAGGGGGTTGGGTAGAGAATATGGGAACATGGAGAGGATTAGGTGCAGATGAACAAGGTGGAGGGGAGAGTTCGGTGGAAACCGAGTCGGTCGTGGGTGCACGTGTAGCAAAGGGAAAAGAGTCTTCAACGAAAGTAACGTGACGGGAGACATAAACACGACCGGAAACTAAGTCAAGACATCTATAACCTTTGTGCTGATCGGAATAACCGAGGAAAACGCAGGGTAGAGATCTAGGAGCGAGTTTATGGGGTGATGTGACATAAGTATTTGGAAAACAGAGACAACCGAACACACGGAGCTCAGGATAATTAGGATGACATAGGAACAGAGAATAGTATGGCGTGGTTTTTGGGTTGAGTTGGGAGGGACGAATATTAAGAAGATATGTGGCGGTGCGGAGAGCCTCTGCCCAAAAACGGGGCATAGACGCTTGGATGAGGAGTGTTCGAATTATGTCGTTGATAGTTTGTAGAGATCGCTCAGCTTTGCCATTTTGAGGAGAAGTGTAGGGGCAGGAAAAGCGCAATAGAATGCCATGTTGTAGAAAGAAATTGCGATTTTGATTGTTGTCAAATTCTTTGCCATTATCACATTGGATGAAACGAATGGGGAGGAGGAAGTGAGTAGCGACATAGCGTTGGAAATTGAGAAAGATGGTGTGCACATCAGATTTTTTGCGTAAAGGAAAAGTCCATACATAATGAGTGAAATCATCCAAGATCACAAGATAGTACTGAAAACCAGAGATACTTTCAATGGGAGACGTCCATAAATCACAATGTAATAACTCAAAGGGAAAAGTGCTATAAGAAGTAGAAGAATTAAACGGAAGACGCACATGTTTTCCTTGCTGACAAGATTCACACACCATAGAATTATGACTATCACGATTACAGGGAATAGAGAAATCACTAAGAAGAGAATCTAAGACGACTTTATTTGGATGGCCGAGACGTTGATGCCAAAGCTCGACCGAAGCAACCATGGATGAGGGTTGAGCAGCCGTGGGGACACCATTGAGTGAATATAAATCTCCATCACTATTGAAGCGTGCGATCTCCGCCTTGGTCAGAAAATCCTTCACAGAAACACCGAAGGAGTCAAATTCGATAGAGACAAGATTGTCGCGAGTGAATTGGCGAACAGAGATTAAATTTTTAATGAGATCGGGTGCAACAAGGATATTATGAAGAAGGAGAGGTTTGGATGAGGAGAGAAGTTGTGCATTACCAACACCGGAGATAGGGATAGTGGAACCATTGCCAAGAGTAATAGAAGAAAAAGGCGAAGAAGAAAAATTTGACAGCATATTGTGCGAAGAAGACATGTGACTAGAAGCACCAGAATCGAAAATCCAATCGGTACCTGAGTTTCCTTGAGCAGCAAAGTGGTTCATGGCCTGAAGAAACGCCGCTTGGTCCCAGCTCGGTGTTGAGGAAGAGGACAGCGACGGTGCAGGCAGCGGAGCAGGCGGTGGTGGTGCGTAGATCGGCGGGTAACCACCGGCAGGCGTCATGGGAGGAGCTGGAGCACTGTACGGGTAGTATGTCGGCGCAGTCATGTATGCATGATGCGGAGGACGTGAGCCGAGGAGGCCCGGAGCGCCAGTGTGGGGCGCATGCCCGGCGTCCACGCGCCGGTGTACGCCGGAGGAGCACCGATCGGGGAGGGCGCAGTCCAGGGCATGGACCAGGCCTGGACAAGGCCCGTCCATGGGTCGTGCATCGGGCGCCAGCTCGGAGACGCAGGTGGTGTAGAGGCTGGAGGAGGCGGACCGCTAGGAGGAGCCGAGGGTGGACGAGGCGGCCGGTAGATAGGGTTTTTGCCCTTGTAGTTCGGGCTAGGGCGCCAGCCCTGTGGAGGCTGCACCGTTGGCGGAGGGGGCGGCGCAGGTACAGCAGGTGTAGGAGGCCGCGGGATCGCGGCGAAGACTTGATGACGCGCCTCTTTGTTGGTTAGGGCACGATCAGCCCACTGCAGCATGGATCGGACCTCGGCGAAGGTGGGAGGGGGCCGCATCATGGGGATGAAGGAGGCCTGCTTTTCGAAGCGGTCACCGAGCCCGACGAGGAGAACGTTGATGAGTTGACGGTCGTCGACGGGATCACCGAGCTCTTTTAGTTCATCGGCGATCGTCTTGAGCTTTTGACAGTAGACGCCGACAGGAGAGTCACCTTGGGCGGTGTTGCGGAGCTCGGTGTGGAGAGTGTTGACACGGGCGTCGACGTTGTCTTGGAAGAGCTGTCGGAGGGCCGTCCAGAGGCGGCAGCGCTGGTGGCGTCGCGAAACACGAGATTGAAGATCTCAGTTGACACCCGCTGGTAGATCCATTGGATGATGGCGAGATCGTCCTTGACCCAGCGAGGATCGGTGGGCCGGGGAACGGATTTGTCGGCGACGCGGTCGAGGAGATTGCACCGACCGAGATGTACCTCGAAGAGATGACGCCAATGGTAGTAGTTGTGCTTGGGCAGATCTAATGTGATTGGAATAAACGGACTAACATCGGAGATTGTATCGGCATAGTATATGGTGGGTAGGGTAGAAGAGGTTAGAGCAAGAGAGGAGGCAGAGGTTTGGCCGGCGTCGGCCATGGCGGCAGCCTTTTTGGTGAAGTAATCGGGAGGTGGAAGAGGGGGCGGCGTCGGTGGCGGCGCCATACCCTAGGATCTAATTGTCTGATACCATGTAAATTTGATTAACTTGCGTGATTGTATTACTTGAGGGGTACAAGGTATATATATAGGGTTACAAAACTTGTCGGCCAAGATGACTAAACCGACTTTAAAACAAACTCTAAACCGACTCAACGTGGAAACGTTGTCTAGTCTAACAGATACATACGTGATTCTTTTTCATAATCTTTTGAAACTCGTAAATATTTGTTTCGAATTTTTTTAAACTACCGGAATCTCTGCCTGGTAAGATATCACGTCTAAACTAGTAAAATACAAGCATATTTTTATGTTCCATTATTATTCTACATGGCCCATTTTTATTGGTCAAATTGACAATTAAACTTTAACTTTGAAATATACATGGTATGTAAGTTGTGAAGAGGGAGCATATATTATTTTGTGCCATTGCAACATGATATCGTTCTTTGACCCACAATAGCTCAGCTTCTGAATCCCAGGACATCTACGTGTCATATATTGCGCCAGAGAGCATCCCTTGCCACTTAGCATGGTTCTTTGATGCACATTGATTGAGTTCATGTTCGTATAACGTGCCCCTTAATCATTCACAAGAAACATCATTTCTATCGCATCAATTAGTCTAAACTGATGGAACATGCCATATTGCTACTCTCTCTCTCTCTCTCCGCCTGGGTGGGGACGGAGAGTATGGATGGTAATTTACCCATGGATATGGGTACCCTACCCATATGGGTAGGTAGGGTATGGGCATATTTTTATATCCACGAGTAGTACACATGCCCTACCCGTCAAGTCGGGTATACCCAATTCATAATATCCATTCTTGACATGACATATGTGCTCGAGAGTTCTCAATCCACTGACCCTCCCTGTCATGACACCGTCTCTAGTCATGGTGTCGGCCCAGCTTGCAAAGGATGCTGATTTGGTGGTAATTCTGATTTCTCTAAAGGACCTCTATGTAAAATGTATCGCCATCGCTCTTAATTGATGCATCATCTGGGTCCTTAGGTTTAGGTGTCCTTCCCTGTTAAAAAACAATCTCACATGACGAAACCTAACTTAAATACAAATTCTACCCCAAAGTAAAAAATCTTAATATCATGTTCGGTTGTACTACTAATGTCAAACATTCGGATACTTTGACAACCAATATGTGGGAGCGGTTAGGAGGGTGGTTGTAATTTTGATTTCTCTAAAGGTCCTCTATGTAAAATGTATCACCACCACTCCTTTAATTAATGCATCATCAGGGCCCTTCAGTGCCCTTCCATGTTAGAAAACGGTCTCAAGCGACGAAAACCAACTTATATATAAAACAAATCTATCCACAATTAAAAAAAAATCTTAATATCATGCTTTGTTGTACCACTAATGTCAACCATTTGGATTCTTTGACAAACAATATATAGTAGTGGTTAGGAGGGTGGTTATCCTTCTATCCACCACGGGTCAGATCTTATAGATGTCATGTACTATGAGTTATTGAGAAGTGTTACCGTTGGTAGCGACTCGCTATAGATGAATTAATCTATTTTGAATATCAAGAAGGTCCAGCCTTCCCTAGATTGCTGTATAAATGTCTGCGGGTGTTGACGGTGTATGTGTGTGGACAAAAGGGAAAAGGTTTTTTCTTTTAAACTTGGATTTTTCTTTTTTCCGTGGGGATCGGAATCTTGCTTTTGGGGCAGAGATGTGTTGACCTCAAGCTGGTGCCGACGTCCAATAGCTGTATCAGACTTTTGTTTAGACCTCCGGAATATAGTAAGATGTCCTTTCCAGCCCTGGATCTTATCTCGGCCTTTTATATGGACGCTCGAGTACGTGTCTGCATACAGGGAAACCAGGAATGACGACTCATGTAATACAATAATGTAATCCCGTACGTTTAGTCGTAAAGTCGTATCTGCACTTTGCCGTGCAACATTTCTGCATGGTCGAGAGCAACCGGACGAAGATGACCAACGCACTAGTAGGACACCTAAAAACCAAAGCTGGACCGACAAGATCAACGGATGACAAATAAATTACTCCACCTTTACAGTACGACCCAGCTACGCGACCAACCTCTTTCAACTGCTGCTGGTACTGTGCGTAACTGCGTATGCTCGTGCGCCGGTTTTACCTGACCGCCACCGTCTCAACAAACATGGACAGCCACCAGCGCCAGCGCGGCGGAGTTATGTATCGTCTTTGGAAAAATCATTCGATACCGTCACTTTTAGGTTAGGGGGTAAATATAGGCGAAAGGGCGGCGCGAGAGGGGGACACAGAAGCCAGGGCGGCTTGTGGCCTCGACCACCCCCCGGGCGCGCCTGATACCCACACAGGGGCTCAGGTAGGGTGTCAAGCGGGGTGGGATGCGGGACGGAGGTTTGTTTTAATGCTTCTTTAATTCTACTCAAATCTAGTACTCCGTTTTGATGTGCTTCTGTTGTAGTTTTCGTTTTGCGGGATGCTATGCGGGCGCCGCTTGCAAGCCTAGGCTCAGGTGCCCCCTCTGGCTGTACTTTGGGCTCCCTTTTATTTGCTTTTTATTTTGGTTTGATTTTTGTTTTGAGACCACCACTATTATTTTATATAAGAGAGCTACTGGAAATTTGGGTTGAATTAAGTTGGATGCTATTAAAAAGATTGAGAAAGGGATGTTTGAGTTGATTTAAAAAGATACATATAGTTGCATGATTCATGTGCTTTTTAATGAGTGTTAATTTGCAAGTGTTTTATCAAGAGCTATCTCTTATTCAAGTTTTGATGCTGAATGTTACTTTACTTTTTTTAACATGGATTGGTTAGTTCTATGGACACTTGTGCATGCATTTAGACGGTCAACTTTCTCCCTTTTGCTAGCCCAAAAATTCCAACAAGTAAAAACTTGTTTTCCAACACCTTCAACTAAAATTTTTCCAGTGAGTCCACCATATCTACCTATTAGCTTTATGTTATTCTGAGTATGTTTATCATGTTACTTTGTATTATCTATACATCTGAATTTAAATGCTTATGTTATTGATTGTTATGGGAAAAGTTGGTTAAAAAGCTCTCACACCTTACTTTTATTGCACTTAATAAACATGAACCATTGTGATTAAAATTATGAAGCTGTGAGCTTGACAAGAGTCTTGGTTGGGGGTTAGCCCATATGTGCTGTCACATGGCAAGCTTCCAACATGTTCTTAATTATATTTAGTTGATATCATGTACTTTCGTAATTATATTTAGTTGCCAAATAAATGTGGAAACTAAGTAAGTTTAAATAGTTTGTACAAATGGCTAGAGAGACACCTGGGCCGCTAATCTAAGCCATGTATCATTCATGGTGGAAATTTACTTACATACTATTGTGAACCTTCAGTGATGCACCTCATAATAAAAAGCTATATCAATAGTAAATAAAAAGGGTGTTGCGATTGTTCCTTATGTTTGTTTGTCTTGTCATTTTGACATGGGCTTGTTCCATGTCCTGGGACAAGAGGTACCCCAGTTGACCCTCTTGATGACGTTATTTTTAAATGACTTTAACTTGAACTTGCTTGGTAGCCCAAATTGAGTAACAGCATGGTGTAGGTATTCGTATTCACGGGACATGAAGCTTTCAACCCATAATTTGTCAAGCGCACTACTCATATTTGCTTTCACTTTTGAACTTTAACCATTCAAGATGTTATGATGGGGGTAATGAGAGGTTGACACCAATGAATACCACATTGCAAACATTAACTTAAGTAGAAGCATTTGGAAGTTAGATGAAACTTATTCATGTTTTACCTCTACTCATTTATATATCCTTCCAAAGTGTCCACCTTTTATATTCATATTTACAAGAGTACTCTATGACCATCATTGGATGTTTTTACTTTTCATTATGCATATATATGCTCCATAGTACTTTCTTCTATGTTGCACTTTGTGAATTATCATTGAACATCCTTACATTGAATATTTGATATCACTTCGTAATCTATCTTGCATATTGCTACTCCTTTGAAGAATGAATCATTTGACTTTATGTAGCAATAGTAATCATCTTTGATATCCATTGATAGTCTTAAAATGCAAAGTCCATGTTGGTTTTATCATCTTTATAATCGAGGACGAGTATAGGTTAAGCTTGGGGATGTTGATACATGTAAAATGCATACATGAACTTTGCATTATAATACCCATATTTGCATCATATAAGGGTTATATCATTGTTTTATAATGATTTTGGGAAGATTTCATAATTTTCCTATTTTTCTGGAATTAACCCTGTACTAGCAGAAAACCCTATTTTTTATATTTTGATGTTTCAAGGACCAAAACGACGTCCAAATGACCTGAAAATTTATGAGTATCAGTTTTTGGAAGGAACAAAGCGTAGGAGCGAAGGAAGCGAACAAACGGAGGCCTGAGGGCCAGAAGAGGGTGGCCCACGTGGCCAGATTCCTTGGCCATGTGGGACCCACCATCTGGGGCCTCGAAGCTCCGTTGTCGTCGATCTTTTCTCCAGAACCTTCGTCTTGACCTAAAACCGACAATAAAAATAGTCCCGGATGCCTTTCGGAAGGGGAGGCGGCCGAAAACACAGAAACACCGAAACAGAGATCTGGAGCTGCAGATTGGAGGGGGAAAACTCCGGCAGAGTGCTGCCGGCGTGGTCTCCATCTCCCCCAATGACATCTCCACCGTCTCCATGATGAAGAGGGAGTAGTCCACCCCTGGACTATGGGTTTGTGGAAGTAACTTATGTATCTCTCCTCTCTCTTGAGCTTCACTAATTAGCACCGTATGAGGTGCCGAACATGATGACGGTCATCTATGTAATACCTTTGTGGTGGATCTCTTTATGAGTTAATATATATTTGAGATTGCAATTGTTTTGTTTCAGTTATGAAAGTAGACGCATATTATGTACCCCGTTTTTGTCTACTTTTTTTTATCAAGCATGTTTATGGGAGCGTGTGTGGGGGGAATGTTTGTATTAGTTGGAGTAATGAGGGGGTGGCTAGTGCGGTGAAAGGGAGAGAAGTTCCGCGATCCACTTGGGTATTTTTACCTTACTCTGTTGCCTCACTAGGGATAAAGAAAAATACCATGCTACCGGAGGTGTGGGTGTGACCATTGCCACTTCTCCATGACTAGATCTAGCATGTTCTTATTTTAACATCATGTCATAAAACTGAAAGCTATACTCTGATTTATCTAAATTACTGAGGTGCTAAGATTTAGTTCACATCTTGGTGGAGTATAAAAGAGATTAATAAACAAAAGATCTCTATGTTAGGACGTGATGCCCATATAATTAGTAAAGTGTCATGAAACCTTTTTGTTGCAATCTCATATGTCAATTCTAGTATTTCATTATCTACCACTTTATTAAAGAGAGAGTGCATTTGTGAAACCACGAACCCCGGTCCATTTTTAATAATCAGAAACACCTTTCCAACAACTTATAAGCATTTTCCATTTTCTGCCATTTAAAAATCTGAAGATAAAAAAACACTTTTATATCTTGCATTCACAATACAAAACCCAAAAATATCATCCATCATTGTTTCCACCATTCTTGCATATTTATTTATCATTATTGCATATTTATTTCTTGTTTTGCATTTGTTATATTTTCATATCATTCTCACACCTTGTGCTTGACAACCACTTGGTGAGGTTGAGGGCACAAAACAATTTACTTTGTTTTGCAGGTTTTCAAGAGAAGGATAAGAAGATAAATCTTTCACTACTGATTCCCTGAGAGTTCGATATTAAACCCTCGAGTCACCCCTCGTGGGGAAACCGTCTTTCCTATACTACACACTCTGCGCTTGGAGTCTCAACCTAAGCTAAGTTCAAGGCCATCAAAGACGTTTTCTGGCACCGTTGCCAGGGAATCATTGTTGTAAAGATTTGTCCAAAGGAGTATCTTACAACAAAGTCAACTTCATCACCAACTTGTGCAAACACCTAAGCTTGGGGAGGTTGCACCTACGTGAGCATCATCTTATTCATCTTTACCTTCAAAGCATTTTATTTTGTTTTGTTATTGTCTTGCATATCATATTTATATTTCGGTTTGCATATTTTATTTTTAGTTTTGCATTTTGCGTTGCATTTGTTATTTCGGTTTACATTGCTTAGTGTCATTTTATTTTCAGTTTTGCATTTAAAAATTAAAAACACATAAAAACTTGTAATCATGGTTATTGGAAACAAACAAGAAGTGAGTCCTCCATTAAGTTCCATTTCTAATTTTAAGCAACATCCTGGAGAAACATTAAAAGATGCTTGGGTAAGAATTAATAGGATACACTATGAAGATCCTACACCTTGTGAAGATGAAAAGGTAAATCTTTACTTTTATTATGGAATAGATCCTTGGTATCAAAATGCTTTAGATGGGGCTACAGGTGGAAGTTTTGTCTTGTCAACACCACCTTGTGCAGCCATGACACTTAGAAGAATTTTTGGTAGCTTTGTGGGTAGTAAGAAAAAGGTGGAGGATACCACAGTAGCACTTGCATTATATAAAGATAAATTTGAAGCCAAATTAGAGAAACTACCAAATAAAGAGGATTTTGAACAAATAGCATCATATTATGAAAACATCATTCCCAGGATAGACAATGAACTAGTTAATGTTATGCAAAAACTAAGATTATGTGAGAAAGAATTTCTTGAAAAAGATGTTTACCTCAACAGAATTGAGGAGAAGTTGGTTTGTGTTAGTGATTCATTAAAGAAAAACCCATCATTTAAACATATGAAGGAAGCTCCTGTTAAGAAACAAGTTTGGGTTGAGAAAGAAAGAAAAGTTGAGGAAGTTAAAATGCTTAGTGAAGTCAAGGAACCACTACTTGACTTAGATAATTGTAGCTTGCATGAATTAACATCTATCTTACAAAAAGTTGCAAGTGATCCTTCCATCAACTCTAACCAAGCAGGTTTTGGTTCTTATATTGCTAATCATGTTTTAAAAGAAAAGATTGCTAGGTACAACCAAGAAGCTATGATACCACCTAAGCTTGGGGATGTATGGATTCCCAAAGTACTAGTAACCATTGAAAAAGAGACACACCATGCTATATTAGATCTAGGATCTAGTGTCTCTGTTTTATCTAAAGAATTATATGAAGTTCTTGAATTAAAGAATCTTGAAAAATGATCTATTGAACTTGCACTTGCTGATGATTCCATTAAACATGCTTTAGGAAAAGTAAGTGATGTTATGGTAGAGTTGCATATGACATTTGTACCTGTTGACTTTCTAATCATGGATATGGGGAATAAAACCTCTAGTCCAATTATTCTTGGAAGACCTTTTCTTCGTACTACAAGCGCTATCATTGATTCAAAAGAAGGGAATGTGAAGTTTCAGTTTCCACACAAGAAGTGCATGGAACACTTCCCAAGGAAGAGGGACACACCAAAGTTCAAGCTCCCTCATGAGCTTCGTCCATCATAAATATCAAGTAAGAAGCCTAGCTATATGGCTATAAAGAAAGCGCTTTACGGGAGGCAACCCGGTTGTTTTTATTTTTGATTTTCTTTGTGTCCTCTTGCTGTAACAAGAGACTTAGTTTTTTAGTTTTGTTTCTGGAATTTTTAATAAAGTGCCAAGTTTTACCTATTTTGGTTTGAAAAAGTTGCTATTTGTATTCGGAGATTTTATTCCAGCACAAATCTGTGCATGGTTTGATTTTTCATTTCTATTCTGTAACTCCGAAAGAGCTGAAATTTTTACTGTAACTGAAGCTTCTTATCCTCTGTATGCATGAATGTTTTCAGAATTTTTATACATTCTTAAGCTGGGTAGAAAAATGCGTTTCACAGCTGTTATTTTTATGGACAGATTCTGTCCCATTTTGTTTGATGCATTCTTTGAACTTTTAACTTGAATCTTTTTTATCCAATTGAGTTTATAAGTAGGCATACAACATTATACACTTTCTGAACATTCATATGATTTTTTTAAGGATTTTATGCAGCAAGCAATTCATTTGTCTATCACTACTAATGTCACCCCACAGAAAAGAAATGGGAGAAACAGTGTTTTGAAGTTTTTTCATAGGGATTAGAGGAGATGCACCAAGAGCTATCCAAAGATGGTGAAGACCATAAGCTTGGAGATGCGAAGACAACCCCACTGGACCAACACACTCTCGGTTTGCACACGTCTAACTTCTGTTTTTCGATCAATGCACTTTATCGCATAAACTTGGAGCGTCTTTTATTTGCTTTTTATTTTGGTTTGATTTTTGTTTTGAGACCACCACTATTATTTTTATATGAGAGAGCTACTGGAAATTTTGGTTGAATTAAGTTGGATGCGATTAAAAAGATTGGGAAAGAGATGTTTGAGTTGATTTAAAAAGATACATATAGTTGCATGATTCATATGCTTTTTAATGAGTGTTAATTTGCAAGTGTTTTATCAAGAGCTATCTCTTATTCATGTTTTGTTGCTGAATGTTACTTTACTTTGTTTAACATGGATTGGTAAGTTATATGGACACTTGTGCATGCATTTAGACGGTCAACTTTCCCCCTTTTGCTAGCCCAAAATTCCAACAAGTAAAAACTTCTTATCCAACACCTTCAACCAAAGTTTTTCCAGTGAGTCCACCATATCTACCTATTAGCTTTATGCTATTCCGAGTATGTTTATCATGTTACTTTGTATTATCTATACCTCTGAATTTAAATGCTTATGTTATTGATTGTTATGGGAAAAGTTGGTTAAAAAGCTCTCACACCTTACTTTTATTGCACTTAATAAACATGAACCATTGTGATTAAAATTATGAAGCTGTGAGCTTGACAAGAGTCTTGGTTGGGGGTTAGCCCATATGTGCTGTCACATGGCAAGCTTTCAACATGTTCTTAATTATATTTAGTTGATATCATGTACTTTTGTTTATGGATGCCTATCATAGTGCCAAATAAATGTGGAAACTAAGTAAGTTTAAGTAGTTTATACAAATGGCTAGAGAGACACCTGGGCCGCTAATCTAAGTCATGCATCATTCATGGTGGAAATTTACTTACATACTATTGTGAACCTTCAGTGATGCACCTCATAATAAAACGCTATGTCAATAGTAAATAAAAAGGGTGTTGAGATTGTTCCTTATGTTTGTTTGTCTTGTCATTTTGACATGGGCTTGTTCCATGTCCTGGGACAAGAGGTACCCCAGTTGACCCTCTTGATGACGCTATTTTTACAATGACTTTAATTTGAACTTGCTTGGTAGCCCAAATTGAGTAACATCATGGTGTAGGTACTCGTATTCACGGGGCATGAAGCTTTCAACCCATACTTTGTCAGGCACACTACTCATATTTGCTTTCACTTTTAAACTTTAACCATTCAAGATGTTATGATAGGGGTAATGAGAGGTTGACACCAATGAATACCACATTGCAAACATTAACATAAGTAGAAGCATTTAGAAGTTAGATGAAACTTATTCATGTTTTACCTCTACTCATTTATATATCCTTTCAAAGTGTCCACCTTTTATATTCATATTTACAAGAGTACTCTATGACCATCACAGGATGTTTTTACTTTTCATTATGCATACATTTGGTCCATAGTACTTTCTTCTATGTTGCACTTTGTGAATTATCATTGAACATCCTTACATTGAATATTTGATATCACTTCATAATCTATCTTGCATATTGCTACTCCTTTGAAGAATGAATCATTTGACTTTATGTAGCAATAGTAATCATCTTTGATATCCATTGATAGTCTTAAAATGCAAAGTCCATGTTGGTTTTATCACCTTTATACTCGAGGACGAGTATAGGTTAAGCTTGGGGATGTTGATGCATGTAAAATGCATACATGAACTTTGCATTATAATGCCCATATTTCAATCATATTTGCATCATATAAGGGTTATATCATTATTTTATAATGATTTTGGGAAGATTTCACAGTTTTCCTATTTTTCTGGAATTAACCCTGCACTGGCAGAAAACCCTATTTTCTATATTTTGATGTTTTAGGGACCCAAACGACGTCCAAATGACTTGAAAATTTACGAGCATCAGTTTTTGGAAGGAGCAAAGCGTAGGAGCGAAGGAAGCGAACAAACGGAGGCCCGAGGGCCAGAAGAGGGTGGCCCACGCGGCCAGATTCCTTGGCCGCGTGGGACCCACCATCTGGGGCCTCGAGGCTCCGTTGCCGTCGATCTTTTCTCCAGAACCTTCATCTTGACCTAAAACTGACTATAAAAATAGTCCCCGACGCCTTTCGGAAGGGGAGGCGGCCGAAAAAATAGAAACACCGAAACAGAGATTTGGAGCTGCAGATTGGAGGGGGAAAACTCCGACAGAGTGATGTCAACGTGGTCTCCATCTCCCCCAACGACATCTCCACCGTCTCCATGATGAAGAGGGAGTAGTCCACCCCTGGACTATGGGTTTGTGGAAGTAACTTATGTATCTCTCCTCTCTCTTGAGCTTTACTAATTAGCACCGTATGAGCTGCCGAACATGATTACGGTGATCTATGTAATACCTTTGTGGTGGATCTCTTTATTAGTAAATATATGTTTGAGATTGCAATTGTTTTGTTTCAGTTATGAAAATAGATGCATATTATGTACCCCGTTCTTGTCTACTTTTTTTGATCAAGCATGTTTATGAGAGTGTGTGTGGGGGAACGTGTGCATTAGTTGGAGTAATGAGGGGGTGGCTAGTGCGGTGAAAGTAAGAGAAGTTCCGCGATCCACTTGGGTATTTTTACCTTACTTTGTTGCCTCACTAGGGATAAAGAAAAATACCATGCTACCGGAGGTGTGGGTGTGACCATTGCCACTTCTCCATGACTAGATCTAGCATGTTCTTATTTTAATTTCATGTCATAAGACTTAAAGCTATACTCTGATTTATCTTAATTACTGAGGTGCTAAGATTTAGTTCACATCTTGGTGGAGTATAAGAGAGATTAATAAACAAAAGATCTCTATGTTAGGACGTGATGCCCATATAATTAGTAATTTATCATGAAACCTTTTTGTTGCAATCTCATATGTCAATTCTAGTGTTCCATTATCTACCACTTTATTAAAGAGAGAGTGTATTTGTGAAACCGTGAACCCCGGTCCATTTTTAATCATAAGAAACACCTTTCCAACAACTTATAAGCATTTTCCATTTTCTGCCATTTAAATATCCAAAAATACAAAAACACTTTTATATCTTGCATTCACAATACAAAACCCAAAAATATCATCCATCATTGTTTCCACCATCCTTGCATATTTATTTATCATCATTGCATATTTATTTCTTGTTTTGCATTTGTTATATTTTCATATCATTCTCACACCTTGTGCTTGACAACCACTTGGTGAGGTTGAGGGCACAAAACAATTTACTTTGTTTTGTAGGTTTTCAAGAGTAGGATAAGAAGATAAATCTTTCACTACTGATTCCCCGAGAGTTCGATATTAAACCCTCGAGTCACCCCTCATGGGGAAACCGTCTTTCCTATACTACACACTCTGCGCTTGGAGTCTCAACCTAAGCTAAGTTCAAGGCCATCAACACGACACACAAAAAGCACTAAATTGACTGATAACAATGACACAATTGAATTTAATGCTCTCGGACCATGCAACTTATTATTTATTCGGGACTTGTGTTCTAATAAAATTGGTCCATCTTGTTAACTTGCTCTGGCAAGGACGGGTTATATATCACCTCCACCGTAGAGGTTCACGGGTGTACTATGTATCAGATAGTTGAAAATCTGTTTCACCGAGGAATCTTGAGAAGAACTTGAGCCATCTTCTGTCTTGAGTTTCTTGGGGGTGGGTAGTTGAACAATGTTGTACTCGTTGGCTGGGTTGTGAGCATCCCTTCTAAGAAGTACAACACCTTTTACCGCATCACGGTAAGACAAGTCATGATGAATCTGTCGACGCACACCTACAACGTGAAAGTTTAGTAATCTAGTCATCAAGGATGGTGACAAGTTTCTTGTATTAAAAGGTTTCTCTGCCTTGAAAATATCAGGAAATCTCATTCAAATGTTAATAAAGTTGAACAAAGCTAGGGAATAAACAATAAAATTATGGAGTGGTGTAGAGGTAGAAAATAATACGCAAGAGGTTAGTTCTCTTTAGCAATGAAATCTACTTTCAGCTTTAACAGAAAAACCTTGATACAGAGACAATGGCTAAATATATGTATCCAACACAGTAACGCCATAATTTATCATATCACTTTTCCGAACCAAGCAATTTAAGAGCAACAGGCGTCATGAAATTTGTATTAAGAAGATCAATTCAAACAGAAGCACCTAATACTGACAGAAGCAACATGCGTCATGAAATATTGACTTGCCTCAAACCCTCAAATATTTTTTACTGAAAAAATATGGCATTCAACAAAGGGAAACACAATTACTAATTCTGATCGAAGTAGGATGCTCATCATACCCCCTTGTAAGATCGATCAAACGAACATTAATATGCACAGAAGTAGCAGTAGGACAAAAATCAGGAAGGATAGCTGTAATTGAGAATCAATCTTCACGTTATCAAGCAAGGTTGTATAGAGAAGCATGTTGTATAATGCTTCCATTGACAACTTTTTTACAAGCAAGGTTGAAATTCACTACGAATATTGCAAGGAACTTTTCTGGTGGTGCACCTAGGATGCATTTTATAAAGCTATTAACCCAATAGAGATTGAGAGACCCTTCGAAGAATTGATTCTGTCTCTTATTTACTCTACTGGTTTTGGCTTGCTCACTGATGATCCAGTTTCTTGGTAGTTTGTGCAGGAAGTGCACCACCGAGAACAATGTCCTATGCAAATATATCTCCTGCATGCAGGATAAATGGAATCGTTCTGATGGAAGTAGAATAAACTTTTCATCTAAAGTATCTCATCTCACAGAGGAAGAAGTCGAGGTGTTGTAATCCTAGCATGGAGTCTAATGCAGTTTCACCTCCTGCTATATCCATCTCTTCTTTCACAACACAAGAAAGAAGGTTTCAAAGTTTACCTCGAATTTGTTTTGGGCGTGAATGAGCTTAGAAGGCTTGTCGCAATCCCGGCGTCCTGCGGGCGCGGTGGTGTGCGGGCGGTGCGGCAGCCTGGCAGGAAGGACGCGACGACGGCGGCGGCCTGGCGGGAGCGGCGGTGGGCGAGCGGCCAAAGCGACGGGCGTGCAGGCGGGACGGTGGCGGCGGCCAGGCAGGGCGCGGCGGCGTGCGAGCGCTACGGCGACGACTGGCGTGCGAGCGCGGCGGCGGTGGCGTGCGGCTGGCGGGCAAGCGCGTGCAAGCGCGGCGGCGGCGTGCGGCTGGCTGGCGAGTGCGTGCGAGCGCAGTACAGCGGCGGCGTCCTGGCGGGCACGGCGGTGGGCGAGCGGCCAAGGCGACGGGCGTGCAGGTGGGGGCGGGCGTACGGGTGGTAGACTGGCATGGCGGTGATTTTGCGTCCGCTGTGATAATAAGGACAGGGCGTTGTTTTAGGACGACGGATTAAATTACCGTGGTCTGTCCGCTGTGTTTTAGTTAGCATAGGGACCCTCCGATCATTTAGTTTAACGGTTAAGATTGTTTGGATCACCTCCTCTGGGACGTTTTATATTAGTGGTGATTTACAGGTCCGTGATTTGATATCTACTATGTCATTTGTAGATAAATCTGAGGCTGCATCCATCTTCTAAGATATTCAAGAGCTTAGTGAAAATTTTAGTAACTTTAGTTTGGCTTTTGTGGGTAGGGAAGCAAATGTTTTAGCTCATTTATGTTGCAAAAGGGCTAGTCCCTCTAGGAGGCGTTGTCTATGGGTGAACTACATCCCAGACTTCTTAGCTGATTGTATTACCCATGATTGTAATTCCGCTGATTAAGTAATAAAGTTCTTGTTCCACTGAAAAAAAAAACTATGTCATCTGTATCGCTGCCTTCAGAAAAATGCAATATTGTGTCATGAAAAAATAAAAGTTTGAAGATCTCGAAAATTTGATTTTTTCTTTTAAACTCTATTTTGTAATCGTTAGAATCAACTAAAGTATCTCTATCATGTACTATTCACTGCTCTAAATATGTGATGGTATTAATTGTCGAACAAAAGAGAGAAAGTGTGATAGAATTGTCCGCGTATGCACGTTGAACTTAGCATGCTCTAGAGTCATACACATACAAAACTTCAATTTTACCGGATTTCAATTGCCCAACACTTTTACATAGATTCTAGTCGAAATAAACTTCTTATTTTAATGTCCCGACGTTTGACCCTTAACAATCATAGTACAGAATTAGTCTATTGTTTTAGACGACATTATAAAATGCTTCAGTGAAGCCTCACTAAATTTTAGCTAGATCGATAGGATGTTGACATATACTCCTATTGACTTAGTAATTGGCCATCTTAGTAAAAAGATACTCCCTCCGTATCAAAATATAAGATTCATAAAACTTGTATTAAAACATATCTAGATACGGATGTAAAGTCAAATGGTAAAACATCTTATATTTTGATATAGAGGAAGTATAAAAATACCCTACACCGTACAACAGAATAAGACGAATTATTATTTTTGATGACATGCAACAGACGGCCCCTCCTCCTAACTAACCGATCGGATTTTGCTGGTAAACGAATCGCCTTTCGTTCTGTTCCAGATCAGCCGAGCCAGAATCAAACGACCCAGAGGCAGGCGGCGTCTCTCTCCCCGTCCCCGGCCTCCTCGCGATTTATTACCTGCCGCCAGGGGTACCAGAAAGCCTTCCTTTTCGCGCAATAAAAAGGGCGAGGGCCAGGCGAGCGAGCGAGCGCGCGGTAGAAACCCATCCCGCCGTCCACGTGGGGGTGGCGGCGGCGGCGGCGTAGGCGCGGGGGCGCGCCGGAGATGTGAGAGGCCCCCTGCCCGCTGGCGAGATGGCGGCGGCTGTGGCTGCGGTCGGCGAGGCCGCTGCGGCGAAGAAGCGGGCCGCGTCGCGGAGCTGGATCCTGTTCGACGCGTCCGGGGACGAGCGCGTGCTGGACGCCGACAAGTACGCCATCATGCACCGCGTCGACATCAACGCGCGCGACCTGCGCATCCTCGACCCGCTCCTCTCCTACCCCTCCACCATCCTCGGCCGCGAGCGCGCCATCGTGCTCAATCTCGAGGTGCGCGCCCCCACTCCCTCCCTCCCGTACCCCGCCGCCAGTACTGACTCCGGAGGATTTTTCTTCTTCTCTGTGGGGGAATTTTGGGGTCAACCGCGGAGTTCTGCTTTTCCCTCGAGTTCCGGTAGTACATGGATGGAATCACGGAGCTGCGCCGAATTCCCGGAAATTACTCTGTTTCCCCACCTATTTTGTTGGAAACCTTTCCGGGATCACGTGCTGATTTATTTTCAGTGTGATGCTGGGTTTAGAATCAATTTTAGTACTGAACTTTGTGGTTCGTTTTGACGATTTAACGTGGAGGCCAAAGTAGTCGACATAGCTGCAAATTACTTTATTATCTGAAAACAGACTGATACTATTTATGGTTCACCTATGGCAATCTCTGACGACTCTTCTGTTTGTTTTGGTGGAATCTTCGTCGGTGGGTCGATCATCAGCATATAAAGGCGATCGTTACTTCCGAAGAGGTGATCCTCACTGCTCATTTATCCCCTTTCGATTCTTTATCATGGCAGGAGTTTTCAGTTATTCCTTCTCATAATCTGGATTATTTCACATATTCTGTGGGGACTGGGGTACATAATTTGACTCGCTCTCTGATTTAAATGGTTAGGTATCTATAATTTTGAAATACTGAACAAGAGACTGGGGGATTTTATATGGTTCTGGCACATAATGTAACAAGGGTAGCCGATATACAGTGTCGTATTCGACGTGATCTGTTAATTCGAGTTTAAACTGAACTCTAGCTGCAATGAACACTGTTTAGAAGTTTCGAATAATTTAATAATAACCTGCGACCTGTAGACTGTTTCATAGGAACTGTGTGGATCTTAGTATTTTTCTTAGCTGTCCAGCAATGTCGGTGATATACTCACAGTTACTGGTTTTGGCTGGGTTCAGGTCTTGCTCAGAGATCCTTCAGACGAGAATGTAATTCCTGTAGTAGAGGAGCTCCGGAGACGACTAGCACCTTCAGGTGCCTCTCACCTTGATGGAAAGGATAATTTGACTGGCCAGCATGATGGGGAAGGCGCTGAAGAAGATGGTAAGTTTAGTCATCATTGTCTCAAGTTAAAGATGTCAGAAGCACAATCTTTTATTTGTCAGGTTTCTCTATATCTGTAATGTCGATCATAGTTTACTTTTCACATTTGTTCATGAGCGATATGCCGATTTTCTTCCGATGCACAATAATCGGACAAACAAGGAACAGAACATTTGAAAGGAATGCAAACATGTAAAAGGAAGCTGTGCGCATCAAACTTCTGACTGGGACGTGACCTGTTGGCCACCGTTCTGTTGTTTTCCGTTTTAGTGTATGTCCATGTCACTAGGACATTCTTTTGGCAAAAACTCAACAACCAGCCCAAGCAGAAAAGTCCAAAGTATACTGATTTCTTGTCACCCAACTGTTATTCGGTGATGCCAATTTGAGTGTTCCTGTACTGGACCTATTATGTCTTATATGGCACTCTATATTGTGCCCATTTTATTCGCTGGGAATCTGTTCAGAGCAATTTGGGTCACTACAATATTTATCTAATACATGTGACTCTCCCTTCCTTTTGATAAAGATGATTATCCAAAGGACATACATATTTACAGGTTACTACTGGACCATGGACGATTTATTTAACACATTGGTGCCAGTCATATAATTATCTATAAACCAAGAATCTGGAGATCATACTTTATCTATATGGTGTCTTTGTAATAATTTACAGCAATGCTATCACTTCTTCATTGAATATATCGTATACAATCTCTGCGATTGTTGTACCATCCTGATCCTTAGATCAAAATGATTCACAAACATATATTCTGTCCAATTGGTTGATGCTGGTACTTTGAAAACACCCCGTTTTCTAAGTAGTTGTGTTGTTCTTATTGAAATATTTTGCTGGTTTATTCTGGTTCAATTGCTATTTATATTTAATTCATGACCATGGTAATAAGCTAGTTATACTTATACACAATATGTTCACGCCCTGCAATTGCATTATATGAACACCAGAATCTCCCTTTGAGTTCCGTGCACTGGAGGTTACTTTGGAATCAATCTGCAGCTTTCTTGATGCACGCACTACTGAGCTGGAGACCGATGCTTACCCAGCTTTGGATGAACTGACATCCAAGGTGAGTGAAATCATGCTTACTGTACTTAATTCCCCTAGCATGAACTTGATTAGCACCTCATGTATGCCATTTATTTGAAGTACCTCCTAGAAACATCATGTATGATATGTTAATTACGAAAATCAGAAATATGTTACTTTTCACCTTATTTTAAGGATTGAAAAAAATATGGACAATTGATGGGTAAATATGGTGCCACTTTATCTTTTATTCAGTTATTGAATTTAGTCGTATAGATAAAATGCTGATGTGTATGATGCTAATATCATTGAGTAGGAACTTTTTGCACAGAATGATAGGAACAATGTTATAGTTGGTATCTTGATTCACTTCGATGAATTTTGCTCATATATGTTTTAGCATCCATTTATCATCTGTATTATTATTATTATAACACACATAAGATCAAGATGTTACAAGACATTGCACTTCACTGCTCAAAGGAGGGCATGCAAGAAAATGTTACTTAGCTATCCACGTTTCTGGTATTGTAGTCGTGTTATTTACGCTTTAAGTTTTAACAGGTAGTCAATCTGCTGTATGATTGGTTTTGTTCACGACCAACGTAATAGTACCTAACATCGCAATGTAGAACTTTATGATGACATAAAGTTTCACCGACGAATTGGCACATTAGCACACTAGCGCAATTCATATGCTTATCAGTTTTCCATGCAACCATTAAAGCACGACAGGCTGAAGTATTTGTAAATCCTCGTTGGTTTGTTGCATTCTCTTGATACATCATGCATGGAAGATTCAATTTAACTGTTCTCTTTCTATTTTTTCCATATTAAGTTGTGGTACTGTTGGCACCACAGATTAGCAGCCGCAACTTGGATAGAGTACGGAAGTTAAAAAGTGGTATGACAAGATTGACTGCAAGGGTTCAGAAGGTCTGGTTTTCTGTTCATTGTGTTTCATTTAGTTTTTTACTTGAGACTTCTTTAGGCTCTTATCTGTATATTTTTCAACATTGAATGCTTATGCTGTTATGTATGCCGTGTTGTCATCTGAGTTTGATGCTGTGTATAAGCCAAGTTCTCATTATGAGTTAGTCATGTAAATAGAAGAGGCTATTCGATTCTGAATGTGTGATGGACGGTGCCATGCTTTTCAATTTTTTCCTTTGTTTATCATAGTGCACACTGTCACTACAGGGCATATGATTTGTAATCAATGGACGAGTGATTACTTGTAGTACAGAAGTAAACACCAAAAACATCTGGAAGACATTCCTAATATTATATTCTATATCTGTATTTGATAATGTTGAGTTTTTAAAATTATTATGCTAGTCACCACTTAAACTGCGCCTTTTTATTTACTCTTGCATACTCGGTTGGAACGTTATCTTAGCTTTTCCATGTCTATTTTATGAACTGTTCTAGAATCTGTATAGTGCTGCAGTTAATGTTTTTTCTCTAGTCCCATACATTCTCATGGATGAGTATTCTCTTTGTGCTATTTTAGCTGTTGAATGTTTTAGTATTGTAATGACTAGTTATAGACTGATATGATTACTTTTTCTTGTGTATGGTTTTCTAGTATATCACAAAATGCGCTTTAATTTCTAGGTGAGAGATGAGCTTGAACAATTATTGGATGATGACGATGACATGGCTGATCTTTACTTGTCTAGAAAGTTGGCTGGGGCATCATCCCCTATAAGTGGGTCCGGTGGACCAAATTGGTTCCCAACATCTCCAACTATTGGTTCAAAAATATCAAGAGCTAGTAGAGCCAGTGCAGCAACTATACATGGAAATGAGAATGATGTGGAAGAGCTGGAGATGTTGCTGGAGGTTTTTATTTGCTCATCTACCTGAAACCCTCTTGGTTACTCTATCTCTGGCAGAGTACTGAAGTTACCTATACTTGCAGGCATACTTCATGCAGATTGATGGCACATTAAACAAATTAACAACGGTAAGTTGGGGCAGCTAAGTTAAGTTCACAGTATCATTATAGGCTAGCAAAACCAGGCCTAATCACAACTGTAGCGCTGAAGCTCTGTTAAGCCTTACTAAAATCCTAGGATTTACTAGTAGTTGTCAAAAAAAGCCAAGGATTTATCACTTTGTTGACTTCGTATTTATCTGCAACACCTTTTTCAGCTGAGAGAGTATATTGATGACACGGAAGATTACATCAATATTCAGGTATTGTTTCCCTTGTAATATATAAAAATGTTCTTAGTGTGGATCTTTTCATTCTTCAAGCAATGACTATTATATTTCTTCTTCTGTGCAGCTTGACAACCATCGTAATCAGTTGATTCAGGTAATTTTGAAATCACAAACCTTATGATTCTCTTTGGTAAAGATGTCAGTACTTCAGAATATATATTCATTTTTGACAACCCTATGCATGTAATAAACATATTCTTAATGAGCATTCTCCATGTCAGGTTAAGGTTATAGACAATCCTGTGCTTGTAATAAACATATGCTTAATGTGTATCCCCATGTCAAGTAAAGGTTTCACAGACTTGTGTCGCTTAGAAGACTGCTATAATTCAGTGGTCACATTGCATGGAAAAATTGTTTTTCTTTTTGAGAATGAATTGCATGGGAAAATTGTAGTTTGAATATTCAATGGATCATTACATGTTCAACTTTCTGCTAGAGTAAATCTATAATTTCCTTTTCCTTCCTGCAGCTTGAGCTATTCTTGAGTTCTGGGACTGTCTGCTTGTCACTTTACTCGCTGGTTGCTGGAATCTTTGGTATGAACATACCTTACACTTGGAACGACGACCATGGATACGTCTTTAAATGGGTAAATGACAATGCTGCCTTATACACAGTTACACACAAATCGAACTATGAATTATTATAACAAGTATCTCACTCATCTATAACTTGTGGCAGGTGGTACTTGTGTCGGGACTATTTTGCGCCTTCATGTTCGTCTGCATTGTTGCTTATGCTCGGCACAAGGGTCTTGTTGGGTCCTGAGTAGCTGGAATAACCGCATTACTCGCTTTCCTCAGCTGTAAATCTTGAGCAAGAGCATCAACTTTGCGGATGATTCATCTCTTGTACGAAATTCATTAGTATGGAATTAGGGACGATGAAAAGGAACAATAATAGGAAAAAAAATAGAAGTTCGAAAGTGATATGTGACGGTTGTCTCCTCTTTGTGTTGACTGTTATTTTAGGGATACCTGTTTGCTATTCTTTACTCATTTAGCTTAGACATTTTCACTGACAACATACACAAAATTTCCCACGATTTCAATGCACCTTCTCTGCTCTGCAGTATAGCACGTGTTTCCTTGTAAGGTAATGGTTTTCCCTTTCCTGTGTATATGAGTCGCCTAACAGGATGATGGGCAATTCATTTCTGACGAACGGAAAACCAAATCAGTGATAAAAATGACACCAAATCAGGAATGCTAAGAAATTGTGAACGTGCAGTGTCGACTGACTTCCTGCTATGCAGCGTAGTCCAGTTACCGCTTGCATAGCTACCATGTACACTTGCATCGGATTCGGCCCATTTTTTTACGGTAGGCTCGAAATGAGCCCGGCTTTCTTCGGCCCATTCACACACGCAGAAGAGTGTCCAGCTGCTTTCTTCGTCTAGTCGTTCTCGTTCGTACCTCCCAAAGGCCAAACCCTCGCCGCCGCCCCCTCCCTCTCCACCGGCGACCTGCCCAACCCTTCACGCCGTACATCATGACGACCTTTTTGCGTGTCGCCAGCGACGCCCCCCCTTCCGGATCCGCCTCTTCCATCGTCGCCGGCGCCGTGTGCGGCTACCACTTGCTCAAGATCGACGGCTACTCCCGCACCAAGGAGGTCCCCAATGGCGAGCGAATCAAATCTTGCCCGTTCCGGGTGGGAGGCCGCACATGGCACGTTTCTTACTATCCTAACGGGGACAAGAACATGGATTGCATATCCCTATATCTTGCGCTCGATGATACCCTTGCCGAAGCCGAGACCGTGAAGGCACAAGCTAAGTTCAGCTTACTCGACCAAGATGGGAAGCCGGTGTCGCCCCATACCCACACTACCGAGATCAAAGACTTTTCCGTGGGAGCTTGGGGATTTGGCAAGTTTATCAAAAGGGAGGCATTGGAGAAATCAGAGCATCTCAAAGACGATTCCTTCACTGTCAAAGTTGATGTCACTATCATGAGCGGCTTCCACACTCAGGAGACACCATCCGTCTTGGTGCCACCATCTGACATGCACATTCACTTTGGGGATCTCCTATCGAGCAAGGCGGGTGTTGATGTCGAATTCCGAGTCGGCGGGGAGACATTCTCGGCGCACCGATTGGTGCTCGCAGCGCGGTCTCCGGTCTTCAGAGCAGAGTTCTATGGGCCGATGAAGGAGGGAACCACCACAAATGCCTTACACATAGACATCGATGATATGGAGGCAAAAGTGTTTGATGCTCTGCTTACTTTCATGTACACGGATGCCTTGCTGGATATGGATCAACAAGAGGAATCTGCCATGGCTCAGCATTTGCTTGTTGCGGCAGATAAGTACGCCCTGGACAGACTGAAGCTGATTTGTGAAGATAAGTTGTGCAGTCGTATCGACACAAGCTCCGTGGCAACCATCTTGGCATTGGCGGAGCAGCACCACTGCCGCGGGCTTAAGGAGGCATGCTTGGTGTTCCTCAGCTCGCCGACGAATCTGGATGAGGCCATGGAGTCTGAAGGTTTCGAGTTTTTAACCAAGAGCTGCCCCGGTGTTATGAAGGATTTCCTCAGATCCCAGGTTGTTCCTAGCTTACTTGGGAAAAGAAAAGCAAGGGCATGAACATGAGGTTTCAGTCACGACGCGATCTGCAACCATCCGTCCAGGAAGTTACTAAAAGACCCTGCATGCTATCTAATATTACAATTAGTAGGTTTATGTGTAGTCTTGTTCTCATGAGGATGCGATGTACATTGGTCCTTTTTTGTTTGGTCTGTCGTATCCTTCATGGAGAACTATTATTAATGGTTTGATTAGTAATGTGCAAACCAAGAACCATGTATGCTAATTAGTGAACAGTGAGTTCAGACCTTATAAGACTTCCAACTAGTTGCCCTTTACATCTGTCTCATTGCTCTAGCAATCGCTGTGAGCATTGCGCTGCTTCCTGAGTTCATGCATCCTTGTTCAGTACAGGACACTGCTTATTAGCATGTTCAGAGAGACAATGACTTGTTAACATTATCGGTTGGGATCCAGTAAAAAAAATGTTGCCTTGTAGGGATTACAAATTTCTTATGTCTGCAGTTTATTGTGATGATTCTGACATATAGTATTGTCTGCTGACGTAGTGATCGTATGAATGCTGTGAAGTTTGGCCTCAAGTATTTTCATGCGAGGCTATGATCCATTTTTTGCTTTGCTGATTTTGTAACCCGAAGCTATTTTTTTCTGTCTTGTATTCGAAGTTTTCTTTTCGAATTAAGGAGCTCAAAGAGCCCCTAGTTTCATTGATAAAAAAACAGTGGTTCCAAAAGAAAAAATGTTGGGCTCTTTACATGCCTAGATATTGGTACTTACTTGCAAATTTATTTTAGGTAACCTTCTGCTTGTCAGATTTAGATGAGTGTACATGTATTAGCTTTTCTATGTCAAGTTTGTGAACTGTTCTAGAATCTTTATAGTGCTGTAGTTAATGTTTTCCCTATAATCCCATAAATTCTCATGGATGAGTATTCTCATTGTGCTATTTTTGCTGTGGAATAATTAGTACTCCCTCGGTCCCAAAATATTTTGATGTCAATGTAGGCTACACACAGACTAAAATGTGTGAATTTACACACTAAAACATGTCAATGTTAATTATTTTGGGACGGAGGGAATATTTTAATGACTGGTTATTTACTGATATGATCATTTTTCACTTTGCATGGTTTTCTAGTATATCACAAAATGCGCTTTAATTTCTAGGTGAGAGAACAATTATTATCTTTACTTGTCCAGAAAGTTGGCTGGGACATCATCCCCTATCAATCCCTCTGGTGTACCAAATTGGTTCCCAGCATCTCCAACTTTTGGTTAAAAAATATCATGAGCTAGTAGAGCCAGTGCAGCAACTATACATGGAAATGAGAATGATGTGGAAGAGCTGGAGATGTTGTTGGATGATTATATTTGCTCATGTACCTGAAAACCTCCTGGTTACTTCATCTCTGGTCAGGGCCGGCCCTGGAGGGGGGCTAGAGGGGCAGCTGTCCCGGGTCTAAGAATTTTGGGGGCCCATCAAATATATATACACATTATATGACATATATGTAGAAAAAAATACAACCTTCAATTAGAAAAAAGTGTAGTAATTTGTACTACAGTTTCTTCCTATCACGTTGTATTCTCTTGACAGTTTTTCCGGATCGAAGGGAGTAGCCTATTCTGTGAACCGTGGCTGGCTCTGAATTAGTAAGGATCGATTGGGCCTTTTGTCTCTGCTCCGCTCGAGTCGGCAGTCGATCAAACATGTCAGTTAATTAGTGTTCGAGACATCGAGTCAGTGTACGTACTAGTCAATGACACCAATCTCGCTCGATTAAGTAGCTTTAATAGCTTTTTTCGATCAAAACGAAAACAAGGAGATCTCAGTCGCCATGCTCGACTCTGGTCTCTCTATCATCTCGCCCGTTGCACGCCCGCACCCACGTCTTAGCGCATCTCGATTGACAATTGGTTCCCGTATTTTCGATTCGAGAGTCGCGGCGCGCCGCCGTGCCAGTTAAACTGATCGATCGATCTTCTCTAATTTTTCAGTATATTTAGTTTATGTTATGCCCTAATTTTGATTACCGTTATTTGCAGCGTTATTATGAAGAATTTATCTGATGCTGCAAAAAGGAAAAGGAAAAAGGATGAAAAAAATTGATAGATTTATAGAGAGGATCCATTCACAAATTTTTGTAGAATAATACAAGGTTCAAAAAAATCCAGACGATTTGGCGCTAGTTCTTATGGGGAAACAAAGTAATGTTAATCTAAAAAACGTGATCAATACAAAAGAGAAGGTAGACATGAACGCGAATGATAACAATGTGAGTGATCATGAGCACATATTTAACAACTCGTTTGATTTCTATTTCGCTACCACATATATCTTTACATATTTGTACTAAGGGGCCCAAAATTTTAGTTTTGTCCCGGATCCTCAAAATCTCAGGACCGGCCCTGTCTCTGGTGAAGTACTGAAAGTTACTTATACTTGCAGACATACTTCATGCAGATTAAACAAATTAACAACGGTAACTTGGGGGCAGCTAAGTCAAGTTTTCAGTATCATAATAGGCTAGCAAAACCAGGCCTAATAACAGTATCTGAGGCTCTGTTAAGCCTTATTCAAATCCTAGGATTTTATCATTTTGTTGGCGTTGTATTTATCTGCAGCACCTTTTTCATCTGAGAGAGTATATTGATGACACGGAAGATTACATAAATATTCAGGTATCGTTTTTCTGTAATATATACATGTTCTTAGTGTAGATTTTTTCACTCTTCAAGCACCTACTATTTTTTCTTCTTCTGTGCAGCTTGGCAATCAGCATAATCTTTTGATTCAGGTAATTGTGAAATCCCAAACATCTTTGGTAAAGATGCCAGTACTTCAAATTTATATATTCATTGTTGCCAACCATGGTCCTGACTCCTGAGTAGCTGGAATAACCGCATTACTCACTTTCCTCAGCTGTAAATCTTGAACTAGAGTATCAACTTTGCGGCTGATTCATCTCTCGTACCAAATTCATTAGTATGGAATCAGGGATGATGAATAGGAACGATAATAGGAAGAAAAAAAATAGAATTTTGAAAGGGATATGTGAGGGTTATCTCCTCTTTGCGTGAACAGTCATTTTAGGGTATGTTGCTAGTTCTTTACTGATTTTAGCTTAGACATTTTCCACTGGCATCATGCACAGATTTTCCCACGATGGCAATGCACTTTCTCTGCTTTACAAAATATAAGTGGTGAACGTATGCCGTCAACTTCCATTTACTGGTAGGCCACAGGGCATCTGCGTTACTATCCAAACGGGGTCGAGTCCAACAACATCAATAACCGTACTAGAGAAATGTTATGGTTGTTCTGTGCATGGGTTTTTGGTGGCCATGGGCCAGCGAGAGTGGATTGGTTACAAGAGAGCAGCAACTAAGGAGGAGGCATCGAACATATTTTCTTGATCTCGTCTCCTTTTCCTGTTCTCCGTGGATCTTTTTTCTCCCTCATGGTGTAGTTGCTCTCCACAAGCAACTTGTATATATCCTCCTGATGTCCCGACGATCACCGGCGGAAACGGGGATCATTACATTTAGTATAAGAGCCAATGATTGCTCCAAAAATCC
This sequence comes from Puccinellia tenuiflora, assembly GCA_012064385.1. NCBI lineage: Eukaryota > Viridiplantae > Streptophyta > Magnoliopsida > Poales > Poaceae > Puccinellia > Puccinellia tenuiflora. The sequence continues at coordinate 4,793 of QRDG01002083.1, read as the reverse complement.
AACAAAAAATCTCACCAGCTCAAAAATAATAATCCCCTTGTTTTCTTAAAAAATCCCCAATTTAATTTGGTTGTGCGGAGGCGATAGAATGGAGGCGAGACTAGAGGCACTCATGGTTGTTGGCTTCTTCTGCGTGGCGACTGCCTGCCTGACATCTTGCGTGTTGCACCGCCGAGAAAGACATGATCATCGATGAAAAACACGGCACAACGGATCAATGCCAGGTTAATTTAGTGCTTTTAATTTAGGCTAGGCATTACACTGACATCGACCACAATTCTTACCCGATCACATATGCTCATGGGTGGCTACGTTACAAATCAAAGTGGTGCAGAATATAAAAGCACGTGTTTCCTTGTCGTACATGGTTTTCCTTTTGTGTCACGTACAATTACGCAGGCGTCGGATCTGGATCAAATGCGGCGCGCCTTCGTCCCCAGGGGAGTCCAGTTGCTTTCGCCTTGTACTCTTTCCTTCATCGATACGCCACACAAAACCCTAGCCCTTCCTGACATAAAAAAGAGACCCTCGCCGCCGCCGTGACCGGCCTCTACCATGGCGACCTACTCGAGCGTCTCCGCCTCCTGCATCGTGGTCGACACCGTGCGCGGCTACCACACGGTCAAGATCGACTGCTACTCCCGCACCAAGGAGGTCCCCAATGGCAAGCGGATCAACTCTTGCCCGTTCCAGGTGGGAGGCCGAACATGGTATGTTCGTTACTATCCCAGCGGGGACATTCCCGACGACATGGATTTCATATCCTTATTTCTCACACTTGATGATACCGTCGCCGAGGCCGAGACCGTTAAGGCACAAGTTGGGTTCACCTTACTTGACCAAGATGGGAAGCCGTCGTCGCTTTATACCCGGAGTGCCGCGACAAATGACTTCTCCGTGGAGAAATCTTGGGGATTCGGCCAATTCATCCAAAGGGTCAAATTGGAGGAATCAGAGTATCTCAAAGACGATTCCTTCACTGTCAAGGTCGAGGTTACTATCAGGAGCGAGTGCCACGCGCAGAAGACTCCCTCCATCGTAGTGCCACCGTCCGACATGCACCAGCACTTTGGGGATCTCCTGTCGAGCAAGGCGGGCTTTGATGTGGAATTCCGTGTCGGCGGAGAGACATTCTCGGCGCACCGGGCTGTGCTCGCCGCCCGGTCTCCAGTTTTCAGAGCGCAGTTCTTTGGGCCGATGAAGGAGGGAACAACCACCACAGAGGCCATATCCATAGATGACATGGAGGCACAGGTGTTCAATGCTATGCTTTCCTTCATGTACACGGATGCGTTCCCAGATATGAAGCAAGAAGAAGAACATGTTATGGCTCAATATCTGCTTGTTGCTGCGGACAGGTATGGTCTAGACAGACTGAAACTGATTTGCCAAGATAAGTTGAGCAGTGGTCTCGTTACGAGCTCTGTAGCTACCATCTTGGCATTGGCGGATGACCACCACTGCCATGAGCTTAAGGCGGCATGCATGGAGTTCCTCAAATCGCCGATGAATCTTGATGAGGCCATGGAGTCTGAAGGTTTTCGAGTTGTTGATCAAGAGCTGCCCCGGTGTGATAAAGGAACTCCTCAGGTTCCAGATTGTTCCTAGTTTACTTGGAAAAAGAAAATCAAAGGCGTGAACATGAGATTTCAGTGTTGATGTGATCTGCAATCATCCGTCCAGGAAGTTAGTAAAATACCCTGCATGCTATCTAATACTAGGTACTACTAGTTATGTGTATCTTGTTCTCACAAGGATTCGATGTACGTCGGTGCTTTTTTGTTTGGTTGTCCTGTAGTTCGTGTAGAATTATTATTAACGGTTTGACAAGTTATGTGCAAACCAAGAACCATGTATGCTAATTAGTGAACAGTTAGTTCAGAACTTGTAATACTTCCAACTAGTTTCCCTTTACATTTTCCAAGTACCTGTCTCATTGCGCTAGCTACAGCTGTGAGCATTGCGCTGCTTCCTGAGTTCATGCATCCTTATTCAGTACAGGACACTGCTTATTTATCAGGTTCAGAGAGACCATGACTTGAAGTTCTCGGTTGGGATCCAGTGAAAAAAATGTTGGCCTTGTAGGGATTACAAATTTCTTATGGCAGAGTTTGTTGTGATAATTCTGACATATAGTATTGTCTCTGACGTAGTGATCGTACATTTGTACGAAGGCTGTGAAGTTTGGCCTCAAGTATTTTGATGCAAGGCTATGATCCTTTTTTTTGTTGGTTTGCTGATATTGTTTCTTTTTTCGAAATGGGGAGCTCAGCCCCAGCCTCTGCATCGAAGCGATGCACACAGCCGTTTTATTGCGAAGTTTTAGAGATCAAGTTTACATCATGGATCACACAGCGTGGCAACATGTCACATCCCAATATTTTGTAACCGGAGAAAACCCCTTTATGAGGAGCTAAAATTTCAGAACCAACAAAAAACCTTTCCATTATTTCATGTGGTGTCCTTTTTAACTTCCTATTATTTCATGTATTGCTTATATAGCCTTTTTCTTATTATTATTGCATGTGGTGTTTGTTTGCTAAATTGAGTGCTCTCGTGTAGCTAATTATTTTATACAACATTTAGTTAAGTGACCAACCTAATCATGAATTGGAATGTGACTTAAAACAAATAAGTAAAAATTCCCTAAGAAACCCTAAATATAGAAGGGAGTATGAGAAGGTAATCTTTCCTCTCCAACCCCTTTTCCTACTATATTATTTTTCTAAAAGAAAAATGATTCTTGTGTGCCAAAGATCAGAGGGAAGTGAGTTGACCACCCACCTCATATTTTGGCCCACTAATCTAAATTAATTTCCTAAAATACGAATTTAATTATAAGAACTCAAATTCTTCATTTAAATTCGGCCATCAAAGGAAACCACATTTTCTTCTCTCCCAAAAATTCAGGAAAATTAGGGGAAACTTCTAACACCCTACCAAACCCCAAAACAAGAAAATTTTAATTTAACCAAATTCAAAACTTCATTGAGGCATTCCAGCAAACACCTTATGGGCACAAACCGAAACTTTTCAAACTTTGGACCAAACTGTGGCAACAGCAGCCCATCACCCCCTCACCTCTCTACCTCCACTACACTTACCCAACCACCAGCCACCATCATTTACTCAAAAATGCCGGCCAAGTCGTGGAGTTCATGGCAGCCGAGCTGCCATGCCACTCTCTCTCTCCCTCGCTTTCCCTCTGGCCCCCTCACCCCCAACGTGTGTCCACAGCTCCACTGGCACCAAACCGGCCCCCCTCTCAAGCCAGGAGCTCCCCGAGCTCCCTCTCCCTCACCCTGACCCCCTTTTCCCGAAACCCTAGCCACCCGTCGCCCGCGGACGCAACCCTGCTTGCCAGCCCCCTCGCCCGCGCCAACCCTCTCCCCTATCCCTCCTCTCTCCCGTAGACACCTGCCCGAGCACCCTCGCCCCTCTTAATGGCAAGACCGAGCTCGCCCATCTGTGACCGCCGCACCATGGACGCCTCGGTGCACCAGGCCACCCACTAAACCCTAGGCCTCACCACTACTACCACGGACGCGGATGAGTGACGTGGTTCACCCCACCACCGCGTCGCCACTACCCTGCCCCCACACGCGCGTGCACCCGCCATCGAACACTCTGCATGCACCTGGACCCGCACCACCCCGAGCTCCAGCTCAGCCCTATCTCTCTCCCCTCGCTCCCTCTTAAACCCTAGCCACCCCGGAGGCCGTTGCGACACCCCCTAGCCATCAATGGCACACTCACCCGCACCCTAGCCCCCTCGCTGCTCTCGGTCCACCATGCACCGCCGTTCGGCTATAAAAGCAACCCGAGCCCTCCTCCACAACTCGCACCGCTCCCACTACACTCACCCCACTCCCCTCTCACTCACCTCCACCTCTCTGCACCGCCAGGAGGGCGGGAGCCCTACTGCTACCCCTCTTGGCCGTGGAGGCCGAGCTCTTCGTGCTCCCCCGTCTGAGGTCGCCACAGCAGCACGGCCACGCTGCCCTCTTCTTTCTCCCTGCCTCTCTCCCTCTGATTCTTCTCCCGCACCGTCGCTCACCCTCGCCTCTGTTTCCCGTGCTCAGGATCAACCCGAGGAGCTCGCCGGCAAGGAGACCGTCCCGAGCTCGGCACGGAGCTGCAGCCGTCGACCGAAGCCTCCCCAGCACGCGCGAGTCAGCCCATCCACTTCCCCGAGCCTCTGCACCATGCCGCCGTCGACTCCACCGCCTACCGAGCCCCCTAGGTGAGCTCCCGAGCCGCCTCCATCATCTAGGGCACGACGGCGCCGCCATTTTTAGGACGTCGCCGATGCCGCCGTCACAGGCCGTAGGATCTGCATCCAACGGTCGCGTACCGGTTCGGTTTTTATTTAAAACTGACGAGCGGGACCCACCGTCAGAGGTTTAAACAATTCCCGGCGCGGGAAAAATCCCGTGGGCCGGCCCGTTAAGCACCAAAACCACCCAGGCCCTTTACCTTTTTCGAAATAGATTCAAATTATTCAAATCTACCCTCTACTTAGAAATTAAGGATCTGGAGATTGGTATGTCCAAATATTGTAAAATTTTATGTGCTGGTAGTTGGTTAAAATGTCTATCTAATGGCACTGGTCCCACATTATTTGAGTTAATATTTAGAAAATGGTAAATTAATTAGCACAGACTGTTTTAGATCTAACCTTCTTTGTTTCCGATGCTCTAGGTGACCAAATGAGTTGAATCCAATTTTGTTAGCTTGGTCCAGAGAAACCCTAGCTACCATAAAATTCCCAGATTTAATTAAGTAACATAAAT
>QRDG01002082.1:8572-96026 GCA_012064385.1 Puccinellia tenuiflora | reverse complement strand
TTTCGCTTATAAACACAGAGAGGTCCAGTACCGAATTTTTGGAACTGGCGGTACTACCGCTTCTACTTCCGGTATACCAGTACTACCGCTACTACTTCCGGTCAACGGAATTTGAGCACGGCGACGGCGGGGACGCGCGGTGACCGCGGAGACGGCGGCGAGCGTGCGTGCACGCGTGAGGTGTGCGGGTGCGTGCGTTGGCCGCACCTCGACTAGGGCGACCAACCAGTGGCGGCACCGCCCAAGATGGGTCGACGGAGTGACGGCATTTCAACGGCCAGCGGCGAGCGCGACCCGCACCACGGCGACTCGGTGCTAGAGAGGGGGAGGAGGCGAGCGAGAAGGCTCAGGAGGACGGCGAGCTCACCAGCAACTCAATGAGCTCGACGACGGGGTGCGGGGAAGTCGAGGGCGGCCTCGATTTGGTTCGATGTGCGGCGGACGGAGGCGGAGAAGAACGAGCGGCGACGGCGGCTGAGGGATCCCCGGCCCGATTCCTTCGGTGGGAAGGGAGAGGACGACGAGGCGGAGCTAACGGTGACCTTCACTCGCGCTGGGGTGGCCGGGGTCGACGGCGGCGTGCTCGGCAGCCACGGCGGCGACGGGGAGCAGCGGGGCTCGATCTAGAGCTAGGGTTGGGCTCCTGCGCGTGGGGAAGAGGATGAGGAGTGAGAGGGGAGCAGGTGGGGGTCGTGGGGCCCCACTTTATCTCTAGGGAGCAGGTAGCTCGCGCGGGAGGGAGCAGGTGCGGGCGGCCATGGCGACAGTGCGCGCCACTGTCGCCACAGGGACGACGGCGGCCCGGTACTTCCGGTCATGGGACCGGTAGTTCCGGTGCTTAAAAACAAAACAGAAATGCCATTTCTATTTGGACAGCAAAACAATTCCAGAAAAATATACAAAAATCCTGGGATTGTCTCCACAAGGTAAAACAGCTCACCATACATTTACTTGGACTTTTGAGCAAGGTGGCATGGCTCACAAATAGACAAAAGCTATGAACCACATTGTGAAGCCTAGGGAAAAGGGAAACACATTGGAGACCAACCTTTTGGTTCTTATGCATTCGAGGAGAACTTAGTGAGTTTGTTGGACCATAAGATCACCTGTCATGACATCGGTTACATGATAACTTGAAAAACCAAGTGTGAAGGTTTTGGGGAAGGTTTAGCTTCCCTCTCTTTATTGTTTCCCATTTGGTGGTTTGTTAACACAAGCAATTTAAAGAGATGCCATGATGCAACATGAAAATGCAAAAAGTGGAAAAATTATTCGTATTTTTCATTAACAAGTTAGGGCTGTTACACTGGGACCCCCGAGCCATCAAATTACTGATTTCTTCGCGTGTTCGGTTGTTAACTTCTTTTGATAGGTGCTCAACTGGATGCGCAGGCTGAAGTCGACCGAGTGAAGAATCGACTCCGGCGTATTGCTGAGATTGTAGGATGGGACACAACCTCCTTCTGGTCTGACAGCGCTCGGGGTCATGTTCTTGTCCTGGTGCAAGACCGCATGCAGCAGGTGGTTTCCTTTATTGGGTCCTACAAGTTTGCCTTGTCGCTGGTCCACAAGGCTCTGCTTCCCTTGGATGAACAGCCGTGCGGACTTGGCGCTCTTTTGGCGAGGTTCCACAACGGCGAGGCTGCACAGGGGTTTGTTCACGCCCAACTGGTCACTGGCGCCATCTACGCCTTGGCATTTGTGCGCAGACGACACCCGTACATGTGTCTGATAGGGATAGATGAAGTTCCTCCGCAACCTGACGGCGCACCTACGCCAATGGAGCACCATTACCGAGCTGTAGAGGGCATGGCTATTGGCTTGGTCGACAAACTGGAGCATGACACCGAGTTGCAGCTTGAGCATATGACGTTGCAGGTTCCGAAAGCAGAGCCTAATTACTAGCTCCGCCATTGAGCAGGTACCTTGTAGGATTTGAACAACTTGCTAGTAAATACAGTGTATGTCGGGCCTTTAGCTCTTTAAGTTGTGCTGTTGCTATTTGGCGGTACAGCCCAATAGTAGGAAAAGGGCTATAGCCGCCGGGGCCTCACTGGCGAACCTGGAAATCACATTCGCCAGCGGTAAATAGCACTGGCGAACATAATTTCCTGTCGCCAGTGGTAAGGCCAGTACCACTGGCGAACAGAGCACGCAATGCGCCAGTGGTAAGCGCAGGTTCGGGCAAACCCTAACGGGCCACCTACCACTGGCGAATGGTCTGTGTGGTTCGCCAGCGGTAAGGTAAGTACCGCTGGCCTACCGTCGTCCCTGTTCACCAGCGGTAGTTAGTGTACATAGCTGCCGCGGTCGAGCTCGATCCATCCCCACCTGGCCTTTTTCCTCTCTCACACATGCGCCCGCGAGCCGTACATCGCACGCCGTCGCCCTCTCCCCGTCGCCGCCATCGCCGCCGTCCTCCTCTCCCCGTCGCCATCTCCTCTCCCCGTTGCCGCCGCTGCCGTTCTCCTCTTCCCGTCATCGTCATCGCCACCGTCCTCCTCTCCCAGTCGCTGTCCTCCTCTCCCCGTCGCTGCCGCTGCCGTCGTCCTCCTCTTCCCGTCGCCGTCCTCCTCTCCCCGTCGCCGCTGCCGCCGTCCTCCTCTCGCCGTCACCGTCCTCCTCTCCCCATCGCCGCCGCCGTCCTCCTCTTCCCGTCGCCGCCCTCCTCTCCCCGTCGCCGCTGCCGCCGCCGTCCTCCTCTCCCCGTCGCCACGCCCATGCCGAGCACCAGCACCGCCTCGCCGTCAAGCACGTACGCCATCAAGCAAGCAAGGTGAGCATATTTCCTCTCCCTCCTCCTCTCCCTCCTTGCCCTTCTTTGTTTTCAAATCTGCAGTTTGTTTGTTAGTTAGTGGTCCGAAATTAGTTAAATCTGCAGTTTCTTTGTTTATCAGTGGTCCGAAATTAGTTAATTCTGCAGCCATATGTGACTGTCTATCCCTACAATTTGTTTGTTTATACCATGATGTTGTATTTTAGATGGAAAATGGCAAATCTGTCAAATCTGGAAGGCTGTTTGGGATGCCTTTGCATCTGTCTTTCCTTAGAATTATTTGAACTCTGTATGCTCTCATTGATATCCATGCTTCTTTCTATTTGAGTTGTAATCGACTAAAAAAATAACCTCCTATTTGTATTGTATTATTTATTAGCACTTCTTTCTATTTGTGTGTGTATGGGCAGATGCTTTGTTCTACAATTTGTCTTAGCATGCTCCTGCATGCCATTTTGTTAGCATTTTGTCCAACTTGAAATAATTGTAAATAATGTTTTATTACATTGCTTTATTACGATCGATGAGCTATTTAGGGTTGCTTGTGTGTGTGCCGATGATTAAAAATGTTGTGGCCCTATGTGGTAACCCTGAAGGTCTGCGGAGCCTTGTGATATGCACAAGTACAAGTCCTGTGCATCCTACTTTGCTCCGCCGATCCTTCAGGGCTACTAATTGTGTGTCCGACCTAAGTATGAGGCGCAAAATCTAAGTCATTTTTATTATTTTTTGTCTGTTTATTCGAAAGCCGATGATTAAAATGTTGTGGCACTAGGTTGTTGGCCTGCAGGTCTTGTGAGCCTTGTGATATGCACAAGTAACAAGTCTTGTGCATCATACTTGGCTCACCAGATCCTATAGGTCTACTTGTGTGTCCGACCTAAGTATGAGGCGCAAAATCTAAGTCATTTTTATTTTGTTTTGTCTGTTTCTTCGAAAGCCGATGATTAAAATGTTGTGGCACTAGGTTGTAGGCCTGCAGGTCTTGTGAGCCTTGTGATATGCACAAGTACCAAGTCTTGTGCGTCATAATTGGATCACAAGATCCTACAGGTCTACTTGTGTGTCCGACCTAAGTATGAGGCGCAAAATCTATGTCATTTTTATTTTGTTTTGTCTTTTTCTTCTAAGCCGATGATTAAAATGTTGTGACACTGTATGATTCAGGGAGGATCTAGTGAACCTTGTGATATGCACAAATAAACATTTTGTGCATCCTACTTGGTTCACTTGCTCCGTCTCTGAAATGTGTGTCCAATTTAAATATGTATGAGGCACAAATCCGAAATCATTTTGTTTTTTCTCTCTCTTTCCGAATGCTGATGTATGTGATTCAGGGAGGTGCTAGCGAACCCTGTGATATGCACAAATAAACATCTTGTGCATACTCTTACTTGGTCCGCTTGCCTGGCCCGTTCCTGATCAATGTGTGTCCAATCTATGTATGAGGCATAAACTCGAATCATTTTGTTTCTTCTCAATGAATTGACAAAGCCGATAGTTTAAACTATGCCACGGTAAAGGAAAGGAGAGTGTCTACAATGCCTTGTAGTATATACAATTGGAGTTTTTGTATTAATACATGGTCTTGTAGACACTCTTTTTGCCTTGTTATGCACGGCAATGATATATGAGGCTTTCCATTGTTAACTTCTTGCATTTCGTAAATTTTAATATTACTTTTGTAACAAAATTTTGACTTAGGTGTTTTTGACTTAGGTGTTATCGGCGACGATGTCCATGTTGGACCAAAGGGGCGATGTGCGGGACTGGGCTCCACCGGGCTGGCACTGGGAGGTGCTACCTTCCGGGACGCGCAGCTTGGTGAGGAATCCTGGTGACGTCGTCGACCCGGATCTTCTGCGGTGGCAGTCGCGTGGGCCACGCTCGGTACAGAGGGAGCCGGCCCCCGAGGAGGTGGTACGTCGCCGTATCAGGGAGGAGGATGAGCACGTCCGTCGCTACATGTATCTATTGGATAGGCAATATGACAGTAGGTGGTCGTTTCTTCAGAGGGTTCCTTCTCACGTGAGCTATGACCCTACAAGGGTTCCTTCTCTTTGGATGCGCAGCGCCGGCGGCTCAGCACCCCGCGGCTCAGGAACCGGTCGAAGTTAGTTTCAGAGCTTCATGTATTAGCTAGCTAGTGATATGCACAAATAGCCAAGTAGATGGACTTGGTTGTATGCTACTTATACTGTTTTGGAAATTGTGTATTTGTACTGGTTTGTCAAATATTTCTCTATATATACTGCTGGAATATGAATTTTGCTGTATATATATTGCTGTAATACATTTCTGCTTTTATTTTAAAAGCAGAAATATATATTACTGGCGAACAGGTTCTTGTTCGCCAGTGGTAAGGGTCAATCGCTGGCGAACATGTAACTGGTTCGCCAGTGGTATCTCACTTACTGCTGGCGAACATGATGTTCGCCAGTGGTAAGCTGTTACCACTGGCGAACCACCAGTTCGCCAGCAGTAGCCGGCTTTTTCCTACTAGTGGCCCCTGGTTATCAGGTTCTCGTCCGCGTTTTATTTTGCTTTGGCCTTTACGGCGCAGCCCCCGAGTATCGGGTGCTGATCTGAATTTTGTTTTTGTTCGCCTATACAATGCAGCCCCCCGAGTATCGGGTGCCACGGAGGCGGTTTTCTTTGCTTCGTTTAACTCAACGGCGGAGCCCCCGAGCATCGGGTGACCTTTCGGAGTTTATTTCAGTTGGCCTATATAACTCAGCCCCCGAGTATCGGGTACCGCGGAGGCAAGTATTTTTGCTGTGTAGTATGTCAGCTCCAAAGATAGAGGAACATTGTACTTTTATTGAAGGAGACATTGTCTCAAAGATTACATTGGTGGTTGAATAGCCTTGTTGTCAGTTGTGCTACGCATAGAAGCGTCGCAAATGTGCAGCGTTCCACGGATTGTGCGAGAGCTCTTCGTTCCTTGGATTCTTCAAGTGGTATGCTCCTCCGCCGATGACCTCGGTGATGATGAAGGGTCCCTCCCATGGGAGGCGAGCTTATGCACCTTTTTTTGTTTGAGCCGGAGCACCAGGTCACCTTCCACAAATGACCTGGTTCGCAGTCGATGGCTATGGTAGTTGCGCAAGCTTTGCTGGTACGTTGCGGTGTGGGCGAGTGCGATATCTCGCGCCTCATCCAGCAAGTCGACGTCGTCTTCGAGTGCTTCGTTGGCGTCATCTTCATCGTATGCCACAACACGAGGTGCGTCGAAGTGCAGGTCGTGAGGTAGGACTGCTTCCGCTCCATACACCATGAAGAATGGGGTGTACTGGGTCGATCTGTTGGGCGTGGTGCGCAGGCTCCACATGACAGAGGGTAGCTCTTCCACCCAGGCGCCCGCCGCGCGCTTGAGTGGTACGAAAAGGCGCTTTTTGACACCGCTGCAGACGAGGCCATTTGCTTTTTCCACCTGTCCGTTGGACTGTGGATGGGCGACCGAGGCGTAATTGAGCTTGATGCCTTGTTCTTTGCAGAAGTCTTGGAATTCCTCGGCGGTGAAGTTTGTTCCGTTGTCGGTGATGATGCTGTGTGGCACACCGAAACGGAATATGATGGATCTGATGAAGTTGACGGCAGTCATGGCCGCTGCGTTTGTGATTGGCACAGCCTCTATCCACTTTGTGAATTTGTCGACTGCTACCAAGAGGTGAGTGTGTCCCCCACGGGCAGATTTCCTTAGCGGTCCCACCATATCAAGTCCCCACTGGGAAAATGGCCAGGCAGGAGGAATTGTCTTTATCTCCGAGGTGGGTGCATGAGGCTTGGTGGCGAACTTCTGGCAGCCGATGCACCGCCTGACGATGTCCTCGGCGTCGTGGAGTGATGTGGGCCAGTAGAACCCAGCACGTAGGGCCTTGGCAACTAAGGCCCGGCTGCTAGCGTGGTGCCCACAGGTGCCGGCGTGGATCTCAATGAGAATATCTTTGCCATCTTCGATGCGATGCACCTCTGGAGGATGCCTGATATGCTTCGCTTGTAAAGTTCTCCAGTGATTATTGTGAATGCTTTGGCACGGCGAGTGATACGCCGTGCGTCTACTGTGTCTTCTGGAAGTTCTTGATGCAGCATGTACGCCAGGAATGGTTTCATCCATATAGGCTCGACAAGGAACACTTCGACTGGGCGGTTTGCTGGGTCGGGTGCCTCGGAGCTCGAGGCGTCAACCCCGGGTGTCCCAATTGCTGGTATAGAGGGAGCCGCAGGTCGCGCAAACTTGATCGATCTTGTGTTTATCTTTTCCAAGAAGACTCCGGGGGGCACCTTAGTTTTCATGGACCCGATGTTTGCTAAGGTGTCCGCCTCTTCGTTGCTGTTGTGCCCGATGTGGCGGAGTTCGCAACCATCAAAGTTGACTTCCATGATGTTGTACAAGTTCCTGTAGGCAATCATGTTGTCTGTTGCGGCGTCGCACTCCTTCATGGTCTCCTGCACGACCAAGTTGGAGTCGCCGCGGTCAGCGCCGCACTCCTTGGCCATCTTCATCCCATGTATGAGAGCATCATATTCGGCTTCGTTGTTGGATGGTTTCTCAAAATCCATCTATAGGACGTAGCGCAGCTTGTCACCTTTCGGTGATATGAGGATAACGCCTGCGCCTGCTCCTTCGTTCCTCTTCGAGCCGTCGAAGTACATGGTCCAAGAGTTCGATGTATCAGGTACTGAGGGCAGCTGCATCTCCATCCATTCAGTGGTAAAATCAGGTAAGACTTGTGCCTTGATCGATGTTGGGTGTTTGTATGTTAGGTCCAAAGGACCTAATTCGATGCTCCATTTTGCTATCCTACGAGTTGCCTTGGAGTTGTTTAGGATGTCCGCAAGTGGTGTCGCGCTCACTACCGTGATCGGGTGTTCTTGGAAAAAATGTGCCACCTTGCGCGAAGTCATGAATACACTGTCAGGGATATGAACCCCGGATATCCCTAAGAGGTCAATTCCTTCAGAATTCCACAGGCCAGTTGAATAAGTGCCGACTGCATAGTGCCGCCTGGAACCAGCCGGCTGAATCAAGCCGCCTACATCTACCCGGACATAGGCGACCGGCTGGGCTGAAGCCGGACGCACAAACCGACAGCTCCGTACGAGTGGGCCAGGCCCGTATAACCGCTCCTGGTGAACAGTACTTCCTGTCGGGCATCTCCTGTGCAGAATCATGGCAACGAGCTCTAGCCGGCCAGAAAGTAGATGATGTCATAGGGACAGACCTGTAAAATCCTTGTAACCTAAAACCCTAGCCCGCTGCCTATATAAGGCGGGCTAGAGCCTCCTGCGTGAGGCAAGCAACAAGGGCAACCAGAACAGACAAGTAGCAGATTGCATCATCTTCAACCTCCAGCCGGCTAGGACTTCCAGCCGGCTGCCACCCGAATACAGCTCAAGGAGCACTTTGTAGCCCGCATCTTGTGATCAAGCAATAAGAACAAGAAGAGCAGGACGTAGGGGTGTTACCTCCACAAGAGGACCCTGAACCTGGGTAACTCGTGTGTGTTTGCGTGCTTGTTACCCAATCCCGCGCGAGCATCCATCGTCGCCTGCCCCATACTTCTTTCCATCTCTGATGGATATGCCGTGCAACCCACCACGACATTTGGCGCCCACCGTGGAGCTCACGACGAGCGGAGTCACGTTCTGCGTGGGATCCCGGACCGTAGATGATCGGCGGGTCGTCTCCAGCCTCATGCTCTCCATCGGCTCCATCGGCTGCGTCCTCGACAACACCAAGAGCTTCGCCGACATGGGCTTCACCCGCAGAGGCACGGTCGTCACCCTTGGCGATTTCCACGTCTACGTCGCCGTCGCCACCAAGGAGTACCCGGAGGTGGTCTACTCGAGCTTGGCTCCTTCGGTCTTCGACGCCAGCACCTGCGACGACGACTCCGCCTTCGGCTAGCTTAGCTCCGGCGACGCCGACCGCGACGATGTCAAGCTCAACGTCTACGCCGAGGTGCACATGGTCGAGCACGTGGCGGCAGGAGGCGACGTCGCCGTTACTGTTCATGAAGCCGGCGAGCCCTCTCGCTTCCAGCGCAACCTTGAAGCTGACTTCGAGCAGCTGAGCACTCCCATCGCGCCGGGTGCAGATCCAGCCAAGGCGGCAGCTGAACTCGAGAGGATGCGTCAACAGATATACGACAAGGCTCTTCACCTCGCATCAACACAGCGATGACTCAACGCCACGATGCGTGAGTACAACACCGTCCACGGCTTCGAGCCGGCAAGAGGCAACACGGAGAAGATGAATGAAGTCAGGCGCAAAGGAGGGGATCTCGGTGGTGTCCTGTACCGTGCTGGCCAGCCGCATGAGCATTCGGACATCGTCTTGCCCGAGTACAGCAGCCTGGTGCAAAACATGAAGGCTGCGGAGGCGGCAGCAGCAGAACTACCCCACCTCCAAGGCGAAGAGCTACGTCAACAAGCACGTCGGGTCCAGGAGCTCATCGCCGCAGCTAACCGGCAGCAACGCGAAACCGAGGCAACGGCGAGCCGGGAACACCATGAGCCGCCTCCGGGCTACAACGCAGCCGGCAAGTCCAAGCAAGGCGCTGAGGTGTCAGCCACAAGCCGCGGAAAGGCGAGGGACAAGCAACCATGAGCTCATCGCGAGGGGAGCGCGAGCTCGCATCCTCGTGATCACGGCCGCGACCCGGCTGGACGACGTGAAGACGGCAACCGGAACGGGCCGCAAACCGGCCGCAGCATCAAGGAGCGAATCGGACACAAGGTCACCATCGAGGAACGCTTAGGACCGCTGGGGCCCAAAATGAGCCATGACGCACGCCTCCGCATCGACGCGCTCAAGGCATCAAGCATCATCAAGGAGGAAGACATCGCGGCTCATCGCTGCTTCGGGCCTCGTATCCGGACCAAGCAGTTCCCGCGGGGATTCACCCTCCCAAGGGATACACCCAAGTACAACGGCACCGCGAAGCCGGAAGACTGGCTCGCCGACTACGTCACGGCGGTCAACATCGTAGGCGGCAATAAGCGGGTGGCCGTATGCTACGTGCCACTCAAGCTCCAGGGGTCGGTTCGGACTTGGCTGAACAGCCTGCCGGCTGAAAGCGTCAACAGCTAGCTGGACTTCGAGGAAGTGTTCAATTTCACCGGCACCTACTTGCGCCCCGGCAATGCACAGCTGCTCGCGCTATGCAAGCAGAAGGACGGCAAGTCGGACCGAGCCTACCTCACCCGACGGACTAGCCTGCGCAACTCTTGCGAGGGGATCCTCGAGCTCCAAGCCGTCCAGTACTTCATTCAAGGCTGCCGAGATCAGACGCTGCTCAAGCATAGTCTCCTAAGGAAGAGCCCGAAGACCATGGAGGTGCTCATGGCAATCGCCGACGAGTACGCAACCGCTGACGCGGGCATGACCAACCCGATTCGACTCGACGAAACCGGAAGAATCATCGTGGCGGAGCCGGCTGCACGCCGCAGCCGGGCGGAGAACCAGGAGGGAGGAAGATCAACCCGGCGTGACTCCGACGCGACCGGGAAGCGCAAGTCCACGGATGACCGCGTCGAGTCCAAGGTCGTCGCCACCACCGAGGGAAGGCCGGCAGGAGGCTTCGACAACCGCCGCATGAGGACGAGCAGCAACATGCGCCGGACAAGGGCGAGGAACAACTACGAGTTCCTACTTGATCAACCGTGCCGGAACCATGGCGACCGACCAGCGAACCACACCGTCAGGCAATGCAACCTCGACCGCCCAAGGCCACCACCGTAGGAACGGCGAAATCCGCCTCCGCCTCCGGATGAAGCCGGACGGGATGATCGGAGACGAGACGATAGACGGTGCGAAGACAGGAATCGCGATGATCGCCAACGCGAAGAACAGAGGAGGGAGCGCCTTCCATCTCCGCCTCCAAGGGGTCCAGACGGGTACCAGAATCCGGATGCCGCCTACATCATGTTCGTCAGCGAGCGCGACGTCAAGCGAAGCTGGCGCGAGCGGTTCAAGGAGGTGAATGCGGTGGTTCCACCTGTCCCCCAATACCTCAACTGGTCGCAAGAGCCCATCATGTGGGACCACAGCGACCACCCGGAGCTGATGCCCAACCCAGGCGGCTATGCTCTAGTCCTGGAGCCCATGATCATCTCCACCAAGCGTGCCTGCACCTTCTCACGCATCCTCATCGACAGGGGCAGCAGCATCAACATCCTCTAGCGTGACACGCTGGAGAAACTGGGCGTCCTCGAGTCTAGTTTGACGCCGAGCCGGACGGTCTTCCACGGCATTGTGCCAGGGCGAGCCGGCTCATCCATGGGCCTCATCCGGCTGGACGTCCTATTCGGCACCAAGAGCAATCACCGCCACGAGACCATCTCCTTCGAGGTGGTCGACCACTTCAGCGCCTACCACGCCATACTCGGGCGGCCGACGCTCGCTAAGTTCATGGCGGTACCTCACTACGCCTACCTCAAGATGAAGCTACCAGGCAACGCGGAATCATCACCGTCACCAGGGACTACAAGCGCTCCATCGCTTGCGGCACCGACAGCGCGAAGGTGGCCGAGACCATGGTCTGGAACGAGGAGATGCGACAATTCAAGCGCAAGGCCAGCGAGGAGAAGCTGGAGATTCCGGAGTCGGCCAAGCCGGCTGGCGAGTCGAGTTTCCAGGCGGCGCGAGACACAAAGAAGATCTACTTCGACGACAACGACAAATCCAAGTTCGTCACCGTGGGGGCGAGCCTGGACCCCAAATAGGAAAGCGCGCTCGTCGAGTTCCTCCGTGAGAACCGGGACATCTTTCGCGTGGTCCCTCAAGGACATGCCGGGTGTACCAAGGGAACTGCCGAGCACTCTCTACACGTCCGGCCAGATGCCAAGCCGGTAAAACAGTCTCTGCGTCGCTTCGCGAAGGGGAGAAGACAGTTGATAGGAGAAGAGATAGCCCGACTACTCACGGCTGGATTCATTAAGGAAGTACAACACACGGAGTGGCTAGCCAATCCGGTGATGGTGGAAAAGAAGAACAAGCGGTGGCGGATGTGTATCGATTACACCCACCTCAACAAGGCCTGCCCCAAAGACCCCTTCGCATTGCCGCGCATCGACCAATTGATTGACTCCACAGACGGCTGTGACCTCCTCTCCCTCCTCGACGCCTACTCCGGCTACCACCAAATTCCGCTGAACCCGGATGACCAGCTCAAGACCACCTTCATCACCCCCTACGGCCCATACTGCTACACTACCATGCCGTTCGGCTTGAAGAACGCGGGGCAACATACCAGCGCTGCATGCAGAAATGCTTGCACGACCAGATCGGTCGTAACGCGCATGCCTACGTCGACAATGTCGTCATCAAGACCAAGGAGAAGCACACTCTGTTCACCGACCTCAAGGAAACATTCGATAACCTGCGCTGCTTCCAGATGAAGCTCAACCCGGAGAAATGTGTGTTCGGCATTCCAGCCGGACAGCTACTCGGCTACATTGTGTCAGCATGAGGAATCGGGGCCAATCCGGAGAAAATCGCCGCCATCGACAACATGCGACAGCCGAGAAGCGTCAAGGACATCCAAAAGTTCACCGGCTGCCTGGTATCCCTCAGCCGCTTCATGAGCCGGCTCGGTGAGAAGGCTCTCCCGCTCTACCATTTACTGAAGAAGACTGACAAGTTCGTCTGTAGCGACGCGGCAGATGCCGCCTTCAAGGAACTCAAGCGTGCGATGGCCACCACCCCGATTTTAGCACCACCGGCTCCAAAGGAGCCCATGCTTATGTACATCGCCGCCTCCAACCGAGTCGTCAGCATCGTCCTGGTGGTGGAACGGGATGAAGCCGACAAGCAGCGGCCGGTTCAGCGGCCAGTCTACTACCTCAGCGAGGTGCTCTCGCAGTCAAAACAAAATTACTCGCACTACCAGAAGCTCGTATACGGCGTGTACATGTCAACGAAGAAGTTGAAGCACTACTTTCAAGAACATCCGATCAAGGTGATAAGCGATGCTCCGCTTGCCGAGATCATAGGCAGCAAGGACGCCACCGGCAGAGTCGTGAAATGGGCGATCAACCTGACGGCGCACGGAGTCGAATATGACAAGAGAACGGCGATGTAACAACCCATGTTTCTATTATTGTGTAAAATAGTTAATCATGAGCATGGCATGCATTAATTCTTGCATTAAGAAAGTTATGCTACTTTAAAATAAAAGGGAAACCCTAAAATGGTTATTTCCCCTCCCTATTTTTAAATGTGGTAAAAAGTCCCCAAAAATCTTGCAATAATTTGTGGGGCCTCTTTATATTAATGTGGTCCAACATAAAAATTTTCATAATTTTTGGAGCTGCTCTAGTAGCCTAACTAATTTCCTCAAAACCCAGGGGGTTTTCTGCAAAATGTGTTTTCTTTTTTCTTTCCTTCTTCTTCTTTCCTTCTGGCCTTGGACAAGCTCCACCGCCGCAGCTGCCGTGCCACCTCCTGCCTGTGCCCTTGCTTGAGGGGATAAGACCCCAGTGCCGTCCGCATCTCCCTCTTCCTCCTCACTCGCTTCCCCTTTCGCTCTCCCTCTCTCTGTGTCTCTCCCCGCGTGCCGAAACCCTAGCTCCGCCACCGCCGCCGTTCGCCGCCGTTCCAGCCCGTCCTCGACAAATCGACGGCCACCTCGAGGACCGCCTCGAGATCCTCTTCCTCCCCCTCCACTCGCGCCCGCTGGAAAGGTCCCAGCCCGACGAATTGCACCGCCTCCCGCCGCCTCCCGCCACCGTGTTCGAGCACGAGCTCGCCGCCGTCCGGCCTTCCCGCGTCTCGCCGTCCTCGTCATCGAGCTCCTGGTGAGCCAAGGGTGTTCGCGCACCCCTCCTCTCTCTCCCTGCCGCCCTAGGTCGCCGTCCCCGTCGTGCTTCACCTCGGGCCGCCGTCAGGCATGGTCGCCGGCGATGCTCCGGTGACCATATGGTCCAGGCGCCACCACCCCCAGGTTCCCCTCACTCGCGCGCGTGCGATGCACGTAGTCGCACGTCCCGGAGTGGCCGGAGTCGACCGGCACGTCGCCGGCAGAGCCGCTGCCGCCGTGGCTGACGTCATGCTGACGTCACCGTGGGGCCGGCCTGTCAGATTCTTCTCTTTTAGGAAATAATTTTGATAAATATTAAATCTATGACATGTGGGTCCAGTCTGTCAGATTTTATTATTTTCAGAAAATTATTTCAGTAATTAATAAATCTATGACAGGTGGGTCCCCTCTGTCAGAGTTTTAACCTTTTTGAAAATGATTTACAGAAATTCCAGAAAATGTAATAAAATTGTAAATTCAATATCTTCTATTCTGTTTATCAGAAAAATATGAATAAAATACCGAAATTTGCAGAAAAATGAGATCTATCTGTTTATGCAAAGATCATGCATGATTGAACAACTTAAATTAAGGTTTGTCTAGAATCACTAAAATGCCACTTTAGGCAATTATGGAGTTTCTCCGATTATTATTAATTCGGACTCCATTTAAATTGATTATCATGTTTAAGGGTTTAATTCAAATACATGTAATTTGTCATTCATACATTTGTGCGCATTGCATTATGCCATGTTGAATGTTTGTTGTCGTTTCTTTCCGGTGCTTCGTTTTTCTCCGGTAGAACGAGTCCGAGTTCGAGAAATTCCGAAGTGAAGATCAGCACCACCAACGACGAATGCACGGATATTGACGACAAATGGCGAATACTTGATCATCAATGATCAAGTCAAGCAGAAGATCCCAACTGCTTTATATTTTCTGTTATCGCTCAATAAGGCAAGCACAACCCCTTCTTCTATCTGCTCCCATATTTTCAAGTATTATTTCTGATAAGCATCATATCGATTCCAAAGCTTTTGGTCGATAGGTAGAGTCAACCTATCTTGCATGTTCCCCTTGTTGCCTAGTACCTGTTTATCCATCCTAGCATGATTAGGGTTGCTTGTGTGTCGCCAGAGCCCTATATATGTTTACATGCTTAGCCATGCTTAGTTATGATCTGATCCGTCATGTCGATGTATCAGCAATACGAATGAATCTAGCATGTCAGGATGTCGAGGATTTTATGGTGGACATGTTTATTTGACTAAAAGGCTTGGACAATGAGGCCACGGTGGGATGTGGTGGGTTGTCTTGTTCTTGCCGCCCTAGGACCTTTTGTGCTTATCGCTTGAACCAAGACTAAGAGTACGACACACGCGGGCCCTTGAACCCTGCTCGGCTGTTTCTTGTTTAGGTGTGCCCGTAGGACACGTAGTTTGCCGTGTTCTATTTGCGAGTGTGTGGAAGATGTTTTGAAGAAAAGATAGGTCGTGTCTGGGGACAAGTGAAGGACGAACTGATCTTGGTCCCCACGCACAGAAATAGGGACCGTCAGGAGATGGCCATCTCTTGTTAATGGCGGAATGGCCCTATTTGGGTTGGCTTATGGGCACATCTAGGCAACCTAAGAGTCGTGGTCAACCACCCTCTGCCGGCACCCTCGGAAGTGTGCTAATCTAGTGGCATTAAGAGTCGGTTGGCACGTGTGGACCAAATTGTACACCCCTGCAGGGATAAATCTATTCGAATAGCCGTGTCCACGGTTAAGGACGACTTGGGTCTTGCTATTTGATCATAGATGACAACTTGAACATATTCGTAAAACTTGATAAACAAAGTGTGCGGGTTGCTTCCTCGAGGGTGAGTCGAGGGAGTGATCCTAGTAGAGCAGGTTCAGCTGATGAATTTTCTGGTGGCTTCAAATGATCGAAGGAGAT
Organism: Puccinellia tenuiflora; assembly: GCA_012064385.1. Classification (NCBI taxonomy): domain Eukaryota; kingdom Viridiplantae; phylum Streptophyta; class Magnoliopsida; order Poales; family Poaceae; genus Puccinellia; species Puccinellia tenuiflora. The sequence continues at coordinate 80,505 of QRDG01002082.1, read as the reverse complement.
AAAAGTGTTCTCTTATCCCTTTTACAAAACTTCTGAGTAGACGAACTTCTACTTCGCCTCCCTCTATTGAAAAGTTAGCTTTACGCAAAATTAGCCCACAAACAGCTTCTAACTTATGCATTACCGTAACGGGTTATAGTCTTGCTGAGTTCCGTACTCAGGCCTGCCGCTACCTTATTTTTTTGACAGAGATGAAGATACCATCGATGGAGATTTATGCGTGGACATCGACGAGTAGTTTGGGGTTCCCAGGTAGCAGCCTGGAATCTGTAGTGTGGGACGTCACCGTTGCTTATTTCTGGCCTCTTAGGCCTTTTGTTAATCTTGTTGAATAGCAACATAATTTGCCTTCCGTTGTATGATGTAATGTTGGGTCGTGTGACCTCTGCGTGTATTTTGCTATCTTACTCTAATAAGAGTTGTATGTTGCTTTCTTGTCGTAGAGTCACTGCCCTGTACCGGTTGTTACAACCTCTCCCGTGCATGATGCGTGTATGGATATAAAGTGCACGGTTGAGAGGAAAGGTTCTTGGGCTCTTTGTTATGCAGTTTTGGCTATGCCCGTGTTATGGCTTAGCCGAGGGGTTGTGATGCCGATGATCCATTCCGAGCACGCCTGCCGATGTTTACTCGGCCTGGGAGTGGTAAACCCAGTAACCCTCGGCTACGTAGCATGACCAGTGACACATAGCATTTCTGTATAACTCTGAGGCCGAGTCCGACAGCTTAACAAGGTCCTAGGATTCTTTGTTATGCATTCGTGGTTATGATTAGATGTGCTAGTCTTCCGAGGGGTTTTGTGTGACCGGTGTTCCCGGCACGCCTGCGGTGAAATGCCGCCTGGGATTGGTACCCGGGTAACTCTCGGCTATCATGTCTAAGAGCACATAACACTTATGTATAACCCTGGATCCGGGGTCGCTACAGGCGATCAAGTCACAGGAGCTGGCAGACTTTCTAGCCGACTGGACGGAGACAGACCATGTATCGCCGCCACCCGGCTCCGGCGAACATTGGCTCATGCACTTCGATGATTCCAAAAGATACTGGGGACTCGGCGCCGGAGTCGTCCTCACCTCACCCAAAGGGGGCTGACTCGAATACGTGCTACAAATCCACTTCACGGCGTCCAACAATGTAGCTGAATACGAAGCCCTTGCGCACGGGCTCAAGCTCGCCAAAGCCATGAACATCAGGCGGATCCTCTGCTACGGCGACTCCGACTTGGTGGTTCAGCAAACCACTGGTCATTGGGACGCCAGGGACCCCAACATGGCCGCCTACCGCTTTTTCGTCTAGCAACTCACGGGATGCTTCGACGGATGTGAATTCCACCACATCCACCACTCCGACAACAAAGCAGCTGACACTTTGGCGAACATTGGTTCTCTTCGCGAGGAAATCCCACCTGGCGTCGCCCTCGAGAAGTTGTACAAGCCATCCATCACGGCGTGTCCCGGTTCCGACTCCATCCGGATGCAGCTGGGCGCGGAGTCGGCTGGGCCGGCTCCAGGCGAGCCGGAAGCCGTCGAGGTCCTCGTCATCGAAGAAGCTCCGCCATGGACCCAACCCTTCCTCGCCTACCTTGCCAACGACGAGCTCCCGGCGGACGAGCTCATCGCCAGGCAAATCAAATGCCGAGCAAGTGCTTACACCATCATCAACAACGAGCTGTACAAACGCAGTGTCTCTGGAATATTCCAGCGCTGTGTGAGCCAAGAAGAAGGAATCAAGATCCTCAAAGAAATTCATCAAGGCGAATGCGGTCATCACGCATCCTCGAGAGCAATTGTGGAAAGGCGTTCAGGCACGGGTTCTACTGGCCGACTGCGCTGGCGAACGCAAACCAGCTGGTCCGGCTTTGCAATGGCTGTCAGCGATTCGCAACGTAGAAGCACACGCCGGCTTCAGCACTCAAGACAATTCCTATCACCTGGCCGTTTGCCCTCTGGGGCTCGACATGGTTGGTCCGCTGAGAAGATCCAGTGCAGGCATGACACACCAACTGGTAGCCGTCGACAAGTTCACGAAATGGATTGAAGCCAAGCCGATCAGGAAACTGGATGGACCAACAGCCATCAAGTTCTTCAAAAGCATCATCTACCGCTTCGGCTACCCCAACAGCATCATCACGGATAACGGTCGAACTTCGTCAAGGGAGAATTCGCCAAGTTCTGCGGCAAGACCGGCATCCGGCTCGACGTGGCCTCCATCGCACACCCGCAGTCAAATGGGCAGGTTGAACGGGCAAACGGCCTCATCCTATCCGGCATCAAGCCTCGGTTGCTCGAACCACTCGAGCGGGCAGCCGGCGCATGGGAAGAAGAACTACCTTCCGTCCTCTGGAGCCTAAGGACAACCCCAAATCGCTCAACCGGCTTCACCCCCTTCTTCCTCGTCCACGGGGCTGAAGCCATCATGCCAACCGACATCGAGCATGATGCGCCCCGAATCGTGTTGTACACAGAAGTAGAAGCTAAACAAGCCTATGAAGATGGAATGGACCTGCTCGAGGAAGCGCGCCAGCTTGCCGAGTCAAGGTCGGCGATGTATCAGCAACAACTACGCAACTACCACAGCCGGCAGGTCAGGCCTGTCCGCTTTCATGAAGGCGACCTCGTGCTACGACTAATCCAAGACACAAAGAACATGCACAAGCTTTCATCACCCTGGGAAGGACCATTCATCGTAAGCAAAGCGCTCATCAATGATGCATACTACTTGATCGACGCCCGCGAGCACAAGAAGGACACGATGGACAAGGAAGGTGATGAAACGGAAAGGCCATGGAACGCGTCACTCTTGCGTCGATTCTACACTTGAGAAAGAACCATGTATGTATCACCCATGCTATCAATAAAGAAATGAGAATGATGAACACATGAGCAGTTTTTTCGCAACTCTTTTTTGCATTTCCTTTCCGGTTTTCCCGGCAGCCGGCAAGCTTGCCCCTAGCGGCCGTGTAGCGTGACTAACCCCTAAACGGCTAACTCTTCGAATCCGGTTAAGGCCGGCAAGAGAACAAGCTGGAGGGGGCCAACAACGTGAAAAACACATAAAGGAAAGTACTGCCGGCTGGAAAAATGCTGTTCTATAAACTCGGCCAAGCCGGCAGTCGGCAACTACTTCTCCTATTACGGACGATTAACTACACAACGCTAAACGGCTAACTCTTCGGATCCGGTTAAGGTAGGCAAGAGAATAAGCTGGAGGCTGACTGTATGCGAAAGACGTAAGAAACAGAAATCGTTGCCGGCTGAGAAAACTCTGGCCCAACAAACCGGATCCTAACATTATAGTAGTGTGCATGATCCCGCTGGACGGTGAAGTGCACACGAATGGCGGCGGGAAAGGCTACAGGCGAGTGTGAAATTGAGCTAAGCAAAGTAAAAGTATTCCCCATAAACGAAATAGCAAGCTAACCACTTCGTCATTTCGTTTCCCACACAAAAACGCCGCCTCCCGGCTCTGGAGATCTCAATCCGGCCAACGCATGAAAGATCAAGCCGGTCGCCATCACACAAATGCAAGAGCAAAGCCGAAAAGCATTCAATACCATTGATAAAGGCTTACAGCCGGGAGCAGATTACATAAGCAAAAGAAGGAAGTCCATAGGCGGACAACCTCGCATACGGCCTAAGCTGGCTACAGGACAACCTAGAAGCTAAGCGGGAGGCGGAGTCATATCGTCATCGTTCTCCTCCCACTCCTTGAGGCACAGAGAGCCGTCGAAGACCTTCACATAAAGGACCCCGGTCTGGCGCTTCAGCTGGAAATGGAGGATGAAGGGAGGCTCCAGGCGGAAGAACTTGGCAAAGGCCTTCCAGCCAGAGAAGAACTCAGCCCGCCGGCGAACCTTCCCACCTTCTTGGCTAACAGTGACATGAGCATGCACCTCCCAAGGGCCCTGGCAAGCTCCAACCCGATGAAGAAGAAATGTGAAGGGGCCTTCCCCCTCCAACGCATCGGCGACGGCCCGAGGGAGCCACTGGACGCGCTGGATGGGCTCGTAAAGCGTCAGGAGAAACTCCGAGATGGGGAAATCGTCCCAATAGACACCTGCAGGGGAGTCCAAACGGACAGGCGAGGGGCTCCGATCACCACCAGCCGCCGTGACGGCAGAGTCTCCATCGCCGCCGTGTCCAAGCTTCGGCGGCCGGCCCCTGCCACGTTTTGCCGCCGCGTTGGAGGAGCCTCCAGCGTCCTTTTTCGGTGGCCGGCCCCGACCGCGCTTAGCAGTCACGGGAGAAGCCGACTCGATCTCTTTCTTCGGCGCCATGACTGGAGAAGGAGAAGCAAAGGGAAAGAGAAGATGAAACAACGAAACCACACTAGCCAGCGCTATTTATAAGGGAGCTCAAGGATAACCGAACCGTCAGCGCCCCGTCGCCAGGCAACACGTGGACATCAGCGCAACGGGCGGCGAAGCCGAGGACACGATATCATGACAGTGAAAGAAAAACACAAAACAAGCAAAGGACATAAAATTTCGACCCGGCTCGATGCTCAAGCCGGCCCAAAATTCGGGGGCTAGGCATGGTGATTATCATCACCAAAACAAACACGAGTTCTGGCACAAAGGCCCACCAATCACAGAGAAAACGACACTCAAGATAGCAATCAACGACAGGGAGCAGAATAGCGAGTTTTACAAGGCAGTCATCAAGGACGCCCAAAATAACAAGGCAGGTAATGTGTCAGGACAGTTAACAGCACAGAACGACAAGTACGCCCGGCATTCCAGGGGAGCAAGCAAATCAAGTAGCAGCGGCAGCGCCTTCAGTCGGCCGTGCCGTCGTGGACGGCTCGGCGGGCACCAGCTTTGTCAAGTCCACCGCCTCGGCAATTCGCCCTGAGGCCATGAGGATCTCCGGATGCAGACTCGCAAGGGACATTCCTGTGCGGAAGCCACCCACCAGCATGCTCATCTGCACGCTCGGATACCATGACTTCACCAAGGCCAACGCCATGTCGGTGCCTCCACGCGCCGCCATCTCCACCTGCTCGTCGATGCCGACTGGCGCCCCTTCAAGCCAGGCGGACAAGTCGTGGAGAGCGGTTGGCAAAGGAGCATCCGGCCATAGGTTCTCAAGCACGCCGTCGGCCGCTTCCTTCAGCCGTTTGAACTCTGCCAAATCGTAGAAGACGGGAGGAGGCAGTCGGGGCAGACCCAGCAGCGGCACCAGAGGACTCCGGACGGGAATGCGCCGAGTCAGCGTCTTTCTGGATTTGCGCATCCACCTCGGGATAAAGGCCTGCATTTCAAGCCGGTGAGGCCGAGTAGAAGACCCCAAGCAAGAAGTCAAGGAGAAAGAGACCTCACTTACCGAGGATAAGCTCGTTTACGCGCTCGACCTCCTTGATCAGGCCGCCCACCAGCTGCTCATGCTCAAGTTCACGCGCCTTGGCCGCCTGGACGATCTGGTCGTTGGACTCGACGGACTCCTTCAGCTGGTTCCTCAGCTCATCCGCATTCTTGCGGAGCGACTCGACCTCACCCTGCCTTCGTTGCTTAGCTTCCCGCAGTTTCTTCGCCTCCTCCGACGCTTTCTCCGCCGTCTGGAGATCGGCCTTGACCACGCCAGGGCAGCGTCCTTCTTCTTCAGCTGCCTCTCCAAGCCGGTGCCGGAGGTGGTGTCGCCTGAAGAGGCCGGGTCATCATCAAACCAAGCCGTGCAAGAAAAAAAAATACAAAACCCCAAGACAGAAGATGCGAGCGAGAAAGGAAACCAAACCTTTGGCCGCCTCAAGCTCTCGCTTGAGAAATGTCGCTTCCTTAGCCGCCTCTGCAAAGCCATATTCTATTGAGGAGCGGAGCAATGCTATGTTGGCCAAATTCTCCTGAGCCTTCTGATCCACCAGCGCGGCGAGGGGAACCTCCCCGATGCGTCAGGCAGAGCCGGCACCGGCCCGGAATACGGAGGAGAAGACACCAAGATTGATTGGCGAGGACCAGGGAGCGAGGCCGTCGCCCCCGCTATGGCCTTGTCCTTGGCCGTCTCGGCCACTGACAAGGAAGGAGTGGGGAAGGCGAGATCTCCGGCCCCGGCACCGAGCCGAGAAACTGTCTTGAAGGCATCTGCCGACGCCTTGGCACCACTACCCAAAACCGGGGGGTCGAAGTCTACCACAAGGGGAGCTGCGTCTGCCAGCACCCGGCTGTCCGGCCCCGCGCCCGCCTCTGCGGTCACCGCCTCGGGAGGCGGACCAGCCGCTTGCATCATAGGGGCCTTGGGGGCAGGCCCCGAGGCCGGCTCCACCACCGCGTCGGGCGCCGCCACCACTGTTGGAAGCAGCACTCTACGAAACGAAGAAAGCGTCACCACCAAGAAATACATGCTACAAGATTTCCACCTCAGGGCAAAGACTTACCTGTCGTGTGAGCCTAGTTCCACGGGCTTCCTCCTCTTCAAGCGCTTTAGCGGAGGAGCCGGCGCGTTGTCGAGCAGGCGCTTCATGCCTCCGGAGGGCACCTCCCCACCCACCACTAGAACGGTAGAGTCGTCACCCGGCCGCTCTGTAGGTGCCGACACCACTTCAACCTCAGCACCGGCCTCCGCGGTCCTACCGGCGTCCGCGCCCGCTCCCGCCTTCTCCTCAGCCGCCTTGGCAGCAGCCAGCTGCTTCACGGTCATCTTGGCGTCCATCGCCTCCCGGATCAAATCCGCCTGCGCCAGTTCCACGTAAATAGCCCTTTCTATATCCTCAATGCTCAAGTCGTAACCAGGATCAACAGCAAGAGAAGGATTAACCACCTGGACGCTTGTCCCGCCAGCGGGAGATTCCGCCCTCCCCGCATCCTCCACCTCCTTCTGCTCTGCCGCGACTTTGGCCAAGGCTTCTTCCACAGTGGCATCCACCTTTTTCTCTGCTATCAATTTCCCAGCGGGCGTCAAGCCGGCCGTGGTCGGCCGGCTGTACACTGAAGAAAGCTTCTTTGCGGGGGGCGCGCCCCGCTTCATGAATGACCCGCCTCGCTTGCGGACGCTCTCGCCCGCGTCTGAGTCGGCGGCCGTCTTCGACCGCCTCTCCTTTACGATCTGGGGGGAGGGCAACGACCGAGCCTTCCGGATGCTCGCCTCCAGCTCCTTTGTCCTGCGGCCGGACACGCCCAGCTTGGAGGCTAGCACGGAAGAAGAACCTTCAGAATCCGGCTCGGAGCTACTGGAGAGATCGACAAATACCCGCACGCCCCCGCCGCTATTTTGTTTGGCGAAGTCGGACGCGGGAGACTTACCACGGGGAGCCGGAGCCGGCGCCGCTGCGCCGCGCTCCAGGTCCGGGCCCCCGTGGGCGGCCCGGTCAGAGTCAGAGTCGGCCGCGGCAGGGCTTGCCACGGCGCGACTGTCATCGTCATCATCCTCGACATCAACGTCATCAGACGACTCCGTGGAGTCGTCGTGCCTAGCCGGCCGTTTCCCCGCATCTGGTGCAAGGGGGGAACCGCCACCCGCCTCGGCGTCCGAGGCGGTCTCTTCACTGTCTGCCTCTTCGTCGGAGGCGCTCTCCTCGCCAGGGGCCGCCTGCTCCTCCCGGGGGGGGCGGGCGGTCCGCCCCGAAGACGATGTCAAGGTCTTCGGCCCTCTGAAGGTCGCAAATCTGCAAAGAGACGCCAGCTAGATAAGTACTCAGCCGGCTCGAAGGAACGCACGACAAGAAAGGGCGAAAGGAACTAACCACCGGAGCGCGCCACGCGCGTGAAAACGGCTCCACGCCGAACTGCCATTTCCGCTCAATCGCGTTGGTGATCACCTGGCCGGCCCAGCGTCGCAACTCACCCGACTCCCAGGCTTCCGCGCAAGCCCGGGTGGGATCTCGGAGACCCGAATAAAAGCACATCTTGTGCGCTCTATCTTGCAACGGGTACACCCGCCTAGCCAGCCAAGCCAGCGTCAAATCCCTGGAGGTCAGGCCACCTGCGATCAGGTCCTTCACCCGAGCTTCCGAACATAAAAGTAGCTACTCTGCTACTTCTTGACGGATTCGAGTAGATGAACCTTGGGGAAGAGGACATTCTTCGTGGACACGGAGACGCATCCGCATTCCCGCAGCTTCTTGCCGCTAGTCTGGGCACGGAGGAAGAAGAACAGCCCGAATAGCTCCATGCAGGGCCAGAGGCCCAGGTATGCCTCGCAGAGGGTCACAAAACAAGAGAGCAGCGTAATGCTGTTCGCCCCCAAGTGGTGGAGCTGCAGACCGTAGAAGTTGAGGAATTCCCGCAGGAAGGGACTCGCCGGCAATGCCAATCCCCTCGCCAGGTGCGAGGCGAACACCACCGACTCGTTCGCCGCCGCGACCGGCGAAATCTCCGCGTCGCCGGGAACTCGGACCCTGACTTCTTCTTCGCGGCCGATGAGCATCCCGCTACGGAGCTTCTTGAGCTCCTCACCGTCGACGCTGGACCCCATCCAGGCTCCAGAGCTCGCCATTGAGGTTCGGTTCCCCGTCGGAGAAGAGGCGATGCCGACGAAGAAGAAGGAAATGTTGGGAGAATGCAAAGGAAGGAGGAAATCTCGGAGGGGACTGGAGTTAGAGGGCAGACACGAGAATGGGAACGGTAGTTCGAACCGTTCGCCACTTCCCCCTTTTTTTACGAGCAAGGAGCCATGGGCGGGGACGTGCATCCGCACGACACGTGGCGGGCAGTTACGCCCAACCGCCCACAAAAGATCCCGCTAGCGAGCGGTTACCTCAGGGAATCCCCGCGACGAAGCCGAGGCGTTCTGCCTCGATTCCCGGGGAAGGCCTCCAGGCGGATGGGACGTGGGGACGTGGCTGACGTAAGCCACGACCCGGGCCCTTAAGCCGGCCGCTCCGGGCCGCCAAGGTCTTTAGTTCCCGCTCCACGCAGCCGAACAAGTCAACGACAACTTCAGCAATACGCAGCCAAGATCAGGGATGCCTGCGCACAAGTTTCAGCTTCACCCGGCTCCAATTTCAGCCGGCCCGATCTCCAACTTCGACATTTCAACCACAACAGCCAATACCAAGGGGAAGATCGTAAAGTCTTCCCAGCAAGCTAACAAGACTCCACGATCTCGGGGGCTAGTGTCGGGGATATGAACCCTGGATATCCCTAAGAGGTCCATTCCTTCAGAATTCCACAGGCCGATTGAATAAGTGCCGGCTGCATAGTGCCGCCTGGAACCAGCCGGCTGAATCAAGCCGCCTACATCTACCCGGACATAGGCGACCGGCTGGGCTGAAGCCGGACGCACCAACCGACAGCTCCGTACGGGTGGGCCAGGCCCGTATAACCGCTCCTGGTGAACAGTACATCCTGTCGGGCATCTCCTGTGCAGAATCATGGCAACGAGCTCTAGCCGGCCAGAAAGTCACTACCACAGAAAGGGCTATCAGTGGCGCACCAAATTGCAATTCTGTGGCGCACCCCCAGGTTTGCTGGGTGCGCCACAGAATTCTCGCCACAAAAATATTTTCTGTGGCACACCTGGCTTGGTGCGCCACAGAATTCTCACATTTCTGTGGCGCACCTGGCCTGGTGCGCCACAGAATTCACATTTCTGTGGCGCACCCACCCACCGTGCGCCACAGAATTTTTTTGAATTTCAAAAAAAAAGGGCGGCCAGATCTAGATCTGGATCTGGCCAGATCTAGATCTGGTCGCCGGAATTTCGTTTCGTTTCATTTTTTTGGAGGCCGTAGATGGGTGGAGGAGGGAGTCGCCGGAGGTTGGTGGAGGATGGTAGTCGCCGGAGTTCGCCGGAGTTCGCCGGAGGTGGAGAAGGAGGTTGCCGGAGTGGAGGAGGAGGTCGCCGGTGGTGGAGGAGGTCGCCGGAGGTGGAGGAGGTCGCCGGAGGTGAAGGTCGCCGGGGTAGAGGAGGAGGTCACCGGAGGTTGAGGTCGCCGGGGTTGTGGAGGTGGTCGCCGGAGTTGTGGAGGTCGCCGGAGTTGTGGAGGAGGTCGCCGGAGGTGGAGGTGGAGGTGGAGGTGGAGGTGGAGGTGGAGGTGGAGGTGGAGGAGGAGTAGAGAAGATGTGGAGGAGAGGAGAAGAGATGGAGGAGGGAGGAGAAGGGGAGAGAAAGGAGAAAGGAAGAGGAGAAGTGGAGGGAGAAGTGGAGGAGAGAAGGAGAAAAGGGAAAAGAGAGGGAGAAGGGGGCTGGCGGGATTCAAAATTTCGAATCCCGCCCAACAATTCTGTGGCGCACCAATGCAAGGATGCGCCACAGAATTATTGGGCGGGATTCAAAATTTCGAATCCCGCCCAATAATTCTGTGGCGCATCCTTGGCATTGGTGCGCCACAGAATTTTTTTCCCTTTTTTTCATTTTTTTATTTTGCTGGGAAAATTCTTCTGTTGGCCATAACTTTTTTTTGGTTTGGAATTTGAGGATTCTGTGAATTGCTGACCGGGTAAACCCCGGTGGGATCGAATCCGAAATTTTCTCTAGTTTTTTTTAAGGTATTATACGCATTTTTTCGACGTCGTATGCAAAAGTTATGCCCGTTTTTAATATTTTTTCACCTACTTTTGGAAAAAAAGTCAAAATGTGTATTTCAAATTTTTCCTAACAAATAGACCCTAAACCTTCCATATATCTAAAAGGATTTTATTTTTTGAATTTTTTATCATTTTCTTTCACTAGGTGCAAAACTGAAAAGGCGATCCACTGGGGGGGTGCGTGGGGTGAAAAAGTGCTGCCCTATTCTGTGGCGCACCGTGGCTAGTGCGCCACAGAAATTCAACTTTCTGTGGCGCATCCTTCTCCATGCGCCACAGAAAGATGAATTTCTGTGGCGCACCAGCCACGGTGCGCCACAGAAAAGGCCGAGATGGGACCACAGCCCACTGATTGAAGGTGGGGCCCACGCGAATTCTGTGGCGCATGAAGAGTGGTGCGCCACAGAAGTCTCTATTTATGTGGCGCATGGCATGCAGTGCGCCACAGAAAGTTGATATTCTGTGGCGCATGGGCTAAGGATGCGCCACAGAATGTTCAAATTTCAGTGGCGCATAGACAGCCATGCGCCACAGAATATTTTTTTGTGGCGCATAAATTAAGGGTGCGCCACAGATAGGCAACCTCCCTATAATGGTTTTCCTGGTAGTGAGTAGATGATGTCATAGGGACAGACCTGTAAAATCCTTGTAACCTAAAACCCTAGCCCACTGCCTATATAAGGCGGGCTAGAGCCTCCTGCGTGAGGCAAGCAACGGGATAACCAGAACAGACAAGTAGCAGATTGCATCATCTTCAACCTCCAGCCGGCTAGGACTTCCAGCTGGCTGCCACTCGAATACAGCTCAAGGAGCACTTTGTAGCCCGCATCTTGTGATCAAGTAATAAGAACAAGAAGAGCAGGACGTAGGGGTGTTACCTCCACAGGAGGGCCCTGAACCTAGGTAACTCATGTGTGCTTGCGTGCTTGTTACCCAATCCCGCGCGAGCATCCATCGTCGCCTGCCCCATACTTCTTTCCATCTGATGGATATGCCGTGCAACCCACCACGACATACACCATATGCAATCTTCTGGTAGTGGGGGTATCTTTGCTTGGAGAGAGAGAGGACCTCGCTGAGGTAATATATAGGCCTCTGCACTCCATGGGCTCTTCCTTCTTCTGCGCGTTCGACCGACAGCACTGTACTGACCACTCGATTCATGGCAGCTATGTAGAGGTACAATGGCTTCTTCTCCTGAGGAGCTACCAGGATTGGTGGAGTCGATAGCATGCGCTTGAGGTTGACGAATGCTTCTTGAGCTGCTGGCGTCCACTCGACCCGATCTGTCTTCTTCATCAGCTAATAAAACGGGAGCACTTTTTCGCCCAACTTGCTGATGAATCTGCTGAGTGCAGCTATTCGCCCAGGGAGCTGCTGGACCTCCCGAAGCTTTGAAGGTTTCAGCATCTTCAGGAATGCTTGTATCTTCTCCGGATTTGCTTCGATACCACGTGCGGATACGAGGTACCCGAGCAGCTGCCCGGCTGGAATGCCGAACACGCACTTCGTTGGATTGAGCTTGATATGATATTTCTTGAGCGCGGCAAATGTCTCATGCAAGTCGTCAAGGAGCGTTGCTTATTTCTTGGTATTGATGACTATGTCGTCAACATAGACTTGGACGTTTCGTCCGATTTGCTGCCTGAGGCAGTTCTGCATCATGCGCTGGGTAGGTGGCACCCGTGTTCTTGAGCCCGAAGGGCATTGTTGTGTAGCAGTAGACGCTGAACGGTGTGATGAATGTTGTTTTGTCTTTGTCCTCCTCCTTCATCCGGATCTGGTCATAACCTGAGTAGGCGTCCAGGAAGCAGAGGCGCTTGCAACCTGCCATTGAGTCCACAATTTGGTCGATACGTGGCAGGGGGAAGTGATCCTTTGGACAATACTTATTTAGTGAAGTGAAGTCGACACACATGCGGAGTATGTCTGTGTTTTCTTTGGCACAAGTATAGGGTTAGCCACCCAATCTGACTTCTTGATCTCTCGGATGAATTTGGCTGCCAGGAGCCTGTCGATTTCCTACCCGATGGCGAGACGCTTCGGCTTGGCGAAGCGGCGCATAGTTTGTTTGACGGGTCCAGCGTTAGGCAAGATCTGTAGTTCGTGCTTGGCAAATTCCCTGGATATGCCTGGCATGTCGGCTAGACACCAGGCGAATATATCCCAGTTCGCACGCAGGAACTCGACGAGCGCGCTTTCCTATGCGGGAGGAAAGCTCGTCAAGACGAGGGCTGTCTTCGTAGGGTCAGTCGGATGTATCTGGTGCGCCCTTGTGTCGTTGGTCGCACTGAAGGACGACTCGGGTGGTGATTTTTTGCCCTCAGGGAAGATGGTATGATCGTCGGTGAGCGCCTGCTCCTACAGCTGCTCCTGATCCCCGAACGACTCGGAGATCTTGTTGAACTTGCGGTCGCAGTCGTCAGACCGCTCGAAGTCACCGTTGACGGTGATAGTCCCATAAGGTCCTGGCATCTTGAGCTTGAGGTAGGCGTAGTGCGGGACTGCCATGAAATTGGCGTAAGCTGGCCGCCTAAGGATGACATGGTACTGCGACTTCCAGTCCACCACCTCGAACTCTATCCTCTCCTTCCTGAAATACTTTGCCTCGCCGAAGATGACGTCGAGCGCGATCATGCCCAGGGGGTAAACTGGCCGCCCCGGAATGATTCCGTGGAAGGTCTTGACCGACGGCGCGAGGTTGGTAGTTAATATGTTCATCCCGCGCAGCGTGTCGGCGGACATGATGTTGATGCCGCTACCGCCATCCATGAAGACGTGACGCATCGCGAAGCCGCCGATCTGGGCGTCGAGGATGAGGGCTGCGTGCCGTGGCCGTGGCACCTGCGGTGGATGGTCGTCGCGAGAGTAGGTGATGCTCACGTGTGACCACCTTAGGTATTCTGGCACCGCCGGTGCCGACTTGATAGCAAGGTGCACCTTCCTCGTTATGAGTTTCTGGTCTCGGTTGGAGGGGTGTCCCTTCTGTATGACGAACATGCGCCCGACGGGTGTCGGGTAACATTCTTTGCCAGTTTGGGGTTCCTCGATTCGTGGTTGGAGATGGATAGCTCCCGCCATGTGTCCTGGTTGGGGCAAAGCTGGAGCAGATGGTGCTCCAATGGCTGGCGCACCTGGGACAACTTGCGCCTGCTGCTGAAGGAGGCGTGCATACTGGGCCTGCAGATCTTGAAAACTCTCACAATCCTTCAGGAGGTGAGAGGACGTGAGGTTGCCGTGCTCGTCCCTAAACATATGGAATCTGCAGGCTCCTTGCAGAGTAGGGGGAGGGCGAGGCACTCGCCCGTTGTGCGACTGGCGTGGTCGCAACTCCTACTAGATGTTCTTGTTGTCTTTGTAATCGGTTGTTCGGCTACCGCTTTTATAGCGACTGTCGTCACGGTTTCTTTGCTCGCGGCTGTCGGGAAAACCCGCTGCCACGAGTTCTGCGCCTTCGTTGTCATCATACGCTCGTGACTTCCGCTTGCGGCAGCGATCGCTGCTGCGGCGACTCCAGCGGCCTTGATTGCCGTTCTCTACGGGTGTGCCACTGCGCTCATTGTGTATGGAGTCTTCTCCATCCTCCCACTCATTAGCAATTTGCTTGAGGTGAGCGATGGTCTTCAGCTTTACTCTTCCGAGTGTCTCCTTCAACTCGAGGCGATAGACACCTCGAGTGAACGTGTATATCGCGTTGTCCTCTAAGATCCTCTCCGTCGAGTTACAGGGGAGGGTCCACCACTGGATGTACTCATGCAGCGTCTCATCTGATCGCTGTTTGCAGGCTCGAAGTTCTTCGAACGAGGCAGGTCGTTTGCATGTGCCGGCGAAGTTGCGGATGAAATCCTCACCAAAATCTTCCCAGCAAGTATATGCTCCCCGCGACAGGCTTTTAAGCCAGGCACGGGCAGACCCTATGAGCATCAGCTGAATGTATTGCATGGCCGTGGAAGTAGAACCTCTCTGGCAAGTTACTGCAGTGAGGTAGTCCTCCAACCTGGCGGAGGGTTCTTGTAGACTGTCATATTTTGGAGTCTCGGATGTTAATCTGAAACCCTATGGCATCCTTGCCTCTCGGATACGGCTACTGAAGCGTAGTGCTCCGCAAGGTTCGAAATCCTCTTCAGAATCTCGAGCGGTTCTTATTGACCTTGCTCTGTGTGATGACGTTGCGTGCGTCTTCACCTTCCGCGAGGTGATATCGGTCTTCTCGTCCGCGAGTTGCGCAATGCCTTCGATCGCGGGTGGCGCGGTTTTCTTGGTCATGAGTGGCACGCTCATTGTTTACACATGTGACGCGATCCTCCTGATCACGAGCAGCGCGGTCGCCTCATTCGTGGGTCCGCGGATCATGCCGTGGGCTTTGTTGGCGTCGTGGAGGCACGTTGTTGGCAGCCGCTGCAGCTGCGGTTGGTTGTGGTGGTTCTTCTGGTATCAGCTCTGCACCCGCCATGCTGACGAATTTTATTTGCTGGCGGTGCAAAGCCGCCCTAGGATCGTTCTCTGGGGGTTGCGTCGCTTGTAGGTACGTAGCCACCGACATGAGAGCGCCGGTAGCTGTTTTAGGAATTGGTATTCCTCCGTCATCCAGAGACATGGAGTCCTCCAGGTTGCGAGTGACGGTGGTCCTTGCCCCCTCCGGCATACGCAGATAGTGAGGCCGGTCGTGAGAGGATTGAGATCGCCCTGATGATTGGACGGATAAATCCGCCCGTCGCACGCTTGACAGGCTGGCTTGCCTTCCTATTTCTCCTAGGACTCTCTCCTGCTCCTTCAGCTTGATGCTTTCCTACCATAGCAGGTACTGGTAGCATTGCAGGTCTTCAGCCATGGCATCCTCCGCCGGAGCACCATCTGCTACGGCCTGTATTGCCTTTTCACCCATACTTGGGTGATATGGAGCTGAGTTCGTCCGTTCTAAGAGTTACCATGAACGGGTATGTGCGTGGCTCGGATGGAGCACTTGGTGATGCTGCTGTTATGAGAGCCATTCCCGCGGCTGGTCCCGCGGGTGCTGTCATGTATACTTGCATGGGGAGGATGCGCAGAACTTCCTCCAAGTCCGAGTCGTCTCCAAAGACGGACTCGAAGTTTGCTTGATTTCCGCCGGCGAAGTCCGAAGGGCTCGATGGCGGAGTCGATGAAGTATAGGGCACGACTGCCCACTCAGTCGTGCGCGCGAGAGTGGTGGTTGGCGATGAAGATCGCATTGTCGCAGTCGAAAACGACGCGATCTCCTTGAGCGAATTGCCTAAGAACTCGTCATCGGAGGACACAGCGAAAGCCGATGCAGCCGATGACGGGGCGGACTCTACCGTGGCAGTCGATGAAGTAGCGGGTGTGCAGTGCGTCCGTGAGGCGGAGAGTGCCCCACTTGTTGACGAAGAAGCGCATCTCGCCGAAGCTTACGTCCACATCTGCGTGTAGATCCGCGAAGGCCGAAGCATGACCGGCGAGTGTGGGCTGAATCCCAGAGAGCCGAAGAAGATCGGCGATTGCAGATCCGACAAGTCGCCAGTTGTCGATGATGAAGCCGCCGGATCCGTAGATCCAACACCAGTCTTTCCCACAGACGACGCCAATTGACGTGGGGTTACCACGCCAAATCCCTCAGAGGTCATCTTTGGGTTTAGAGAAGAGGAGAAGATCATGGTGTTGGTGAATCCATCGGCTGACAAGCACAATTTACCCAGGTTCAGGCCCCCGAAGGTAAAAGCCCTACGTCCTGCTTGTCTGGTATTGATTGATGGAGTTACAAGGGAGCTACAATGGCAAGATTGGAAGATGCAATCTCGCTAGGGTTTCTGGAGATGAGTCTGAGCATGTCCCTAGCCGGTAGCCCTCCCAGCCCTTAAATAGCAGGGCTGGGTCTCGGGAACCCTCTACCGACTAGGGTTACAATTCGTAACCGACCTTGTCTTTGTCTAATCTTGGGCTTATTCCCTTCGGGATGGGCCTCCTCTTTGGCTTTGTTCCGTGGGCCGTGATGATATTTGAACACCAGGTATCCAAGCCATGGGGCACCCGAAGGTTACACCCACGTCATAGTGCACTGGACAATCAAAGGTAGTGCACTGCCCATCCGAGGCAGTGCACTACAAAGAGAGAAAAAAGGGAATGCAGTGCACCGGGCCCGTCCAAGGCAGTGCACTGCTAAAAGAGAAGGATTTGCACTACACAATAAAAAACAAAAAAACAGTGCAAACTACACACTCTGAGCAGTGCAATTTTTTTGTCGAAACATAGCAACATGAGATCTAGTTTTGAAGATCGCGAATAGCACGACTGTGAAAACGGATCGTCATTTCAACAAACGATTCGCAAGATATTTTTTTATATTCGTATTTACGAAATAAAAGCGTACGGACTCGCCGTGCCCTTCTCCCACCCGGGAAATCTCTTCCCAGGCGACAAGTGGCACACTCTGGTTCACCCGTGGGTGAGAAAGACTCCCTCAGCACGCCACTTGTCGCATGGGGAGTGAGTAAAAAATGCCCTCCTAAAAAGCGCGCCCTTTTCCTAACAATTTTGATATTATTTCTACTATCTACCTGGCTGAGTGCCTGACCCTCACGTCGTCCACGTCGGGCGACTCGGGGGACTCACCGTCCCAACCGTCGGCCACCCCTCTCTGACCTCCCGCTCCCCGCTGCCGCGGGAGGAGTTTTGCATGTGGGTCCACATGTCCCCAAAGGTTGTAGATATACAACTAGATGGCTATGAGTGTTGCGTGTGGGTCCACATGTCCCCCGGATGTACTAGGTCAAGATGGGTCCACATGTCCCCCGGATGTCCCACATATGAAACCCCTAACCATCTTGACCTAGCACATCCGGGGGACATGTGGACCCACATGAAACACTCATAGCCATCTAGTTTTATATCTATAACCTTTAGGACTTATGGATCCACATGCAACACTCCTATCTATGTTGCATTTTGTGAGACCCAGGTGCTAGTTCTAGGTCAAACTTTCTATGTCTCGTGCATGTGGGACCAGATGTCTAGTAGGTCATAAATGTACGTATCTACCACCTTTTTGACTTCTAGACCCACATGCAAAACCCCTAGCCATCTTTACCTAGAACTATATGACATACTAGACAACTTGACATAAAACTATCGGCCCATCTTGACCTACAACTATATGACATACTAACAACTTGAGCTAAAACTATCACGTGGATCCCATAACATGGAACATATCTAGGAGTGTTTCATAAGGGTCGACATGTCCCAAAGGTGATCGATATACAACGAGATGGCTATGTCTATGAGTGTCGCATGTGGGTCCACATGTTCCCGAGATGTGCTAGATACAAATGGCTAGGTGTTTTGCATCTGGGTCCACATGTCCCAAATGTGGGTCCACATGTCACAAAGGTTGTAGATATACAACTAGATGGCTATGAGTGTTTCATGTGGGTCAACATGTCCCCCAGATGTACTAGGTCAAGATGGGTCGACATTTCCCCCGGATGTCCCACATGCAAAACCCCTAACCATCTGGACCTAGCACATTTGGGGACATGTGGACCCACATAAACAGCCAGTACTATCGGTCTAGGTCTAGCTATGCCAACTAGGTGACATGTGGACCCATGTGCAATAGTACTTCTGGCCATCTAGCTCCACTCCTAGACATCTAGGTGTAACCGTGCCAACTAGGTGGCATGTGGACCCACAGGTAGCAGTCCTAGCCATCGAGGTCAAAATCTACCATGTATTGTGGCATTTCAATCCATCTGCAGTAATCATACCATCCAAGTCTACGTCTACCACCTTTCGTGGCATCTGAACCCACATGAAAAACCACTACTATCCATTTAGGTCTAGCTGTACCAACGAGGTGACATGTGGACCCATGTGCGACAGTACTTGGCCATCTAGCTCGACTCCTAGACATCTAGGTGTAATCGTACTAACTAGGTGAAATATGGACCCCCACGTAGCAGTCCTGGCCATCGAGGTCAACATCTACCATGTATTGTGGCATTTGGATCCATCTGCAGAAATCATAGCATCCAGGTCTACGTCTACCACCATTTGTGACATCTGGACCCACATAAACAGCCACTACTATCTGTCTAGGTCTATCTAGCTGTACCAACTAGGTGACATGTGGACCCATGTGTGACAGTAATTTTGGCCATTTAGCTCTACTCATAGCCATCTAGGTGTAACTGTACCAACTAGGTGACATGTGGACCCACACGTAGCAGTCCTAGCCATCGAGGTCAACATATACCATGTATGTGGCATTTCGATCTAGCATCCAGGTCTATGTCTACCACCTTTTGTGACATCTGGACCCACATAAATAGCCACTACTTTCCATCTAGGTCTAGCTGTACCAACTAGGTGACATGTGGACCCATGTGCGACAGTACTTCTGGCCATCTAGCTCCACTCCTAGACATCTAGGTGTAACTGTACCAACTAGGTAACATGTGGATCCACATGTAGCAGTCCTAGCCATCAAGGTCAACATCTACCATGTATTGTGGCATTTGGATCCATCTGCAGCAATCATAGCATCGAGGTCTACGTCTACCACCTTTTGTGACATCTGGACCCATATAAACATCAGTACTATCCGTCTAGGTCTAGCTGTACCAACTAGGTGACATGTGGACCCATGTGCGACATTACTTCTGGCCATCTAGCTCCACTCCTAGCCATATAGGTGTAAGTGTACCAACTAGGTGACATGTGGACCCACACGTAGCAGTCCTAACCATCGAGGTCAACATCTACCGATATTATATCCATTAGTTGTGTCAGAGGAGTACATGTATTGCAAAAATTGGTTTCTATATCGCAGAAGTACTCATGAACTTGTACAACCTTGTGGATTTTTAATGTCATCCTTGTTTATGATCTCAAAAAACCATATACTATATTTGTAGTATTTATGTCGTGGTTCTTTATGATCTGAAAGTACCATATACGTGACTTGAATGATTTTATGTTGCATTATTTCATGTTGCATGTTACATGATATCCATGTTGTCTTCTCTTGTGCCGAGTATGTAAAATGAAGTTTAACACTGTAACATCCATATAAATGATTAAAATGAAGTCTATCACTACTCATATTGAAACTCGCAATAAAAAAATACAAATAAGCTACAAATTATTTCCTCAAATTTTTGTAGACCTCATGCATATATTGCAAATAGTAAAATATCTAGTACTTTGAACAAAGTACGATATTACAATCAAATAAAGTTTTCAACACACATCAAATATTTGTGCCATTACATAAATGGTCACACCTATTACTTGACAACTTGGACAAACTAGTTAATTTCACACATAATTAACTAGAAGCTTCAGACCACCACCCCGGCTTCCACGGAACCAGAACACGTAGGTGTCTTTAACTCTCATATTATTCTGCCTAACAACAGCCATGTAGTTTGATGTTATAATGGCACCTCCTTTTGCTTTTCCATTCACCTTCGACTTGCTCATCACCATCTTAACTTTCACAACCTTTTGATTTTTGGAATAAACTTGTATTTCTGCTAGTAGTTGAACATGTGTATCAATGTCGTTCATGGTGAAGCTTTTTGAAATGTATTGCATATAATTTTTACAATGAAAAATAAAAGTCAATATATGTACGTTGTCACAACATTGTGAAAAAATTGGTGTCTACTGAAGAGTTTACCATTTTTTCTTTATTCTTCGCGATGTTTGATTTTTTGATGGTGCAGATATAAAGAGGTTTTCTTGGCATGTGCTTCTCAACTAGCCGCTTCAGTCTATCAAACTATTCATCATCCATTCTAACGCAATTTGCAAACTCGATGAAACCTTCAAAATCATGCTCGCCCTCTATTCCAGGTCCTGGATGTAATAATAAAAATCTTAAATACATAAGCCAGAACGATACAAGGGAGACACGATACAATTGAAAGGAAAACAAATGTGGCATGAATTTCCGTACCTCCCACGGTAATCTTTTTCTTCTTCTCCAGAACACCATGGTAATATTTGACGCATCTTTTCTGATTAGCCTGCTCGGCCACGCTGCGCTATGTGTATATAGGTTTTGATCTATACTAATTACAAATAGAGGCGTAGCCCAGTGGTTATGTTCCCTGTGTCTCGCCTGGGAGACCCAGGTTCCAATCTCGGCGGCCACATGTTTCCTTTTTTTCCACGGTCCGGCTCGACGTGATATTGTCCTGATTTCTAGCTAGGCTCGGCGGCTCGGCTCAGACTCGGCTCGTCGAACTGAGTTAGCTTGGCTCCTTGTGAGATTAAATCCTAGCCCTCCTTGTGTTTCTGCTCAAGATACCCCTTCGTCTTGGGGGTCTATGGAAGCACTACCATAAGTATTATTGCTCCACCAATTATTATGAAATGACCAAGAGTGTGGAGACATTTTAATATTGTTCTATTATCAAGTAATACTAATGTATGCTACTACGTACTTGCAGCCAACTGCAATCATCTTCCCACTATTTGGCCTCCATTCAATAGCTTTAACTTCCTTTTGATTTTTGATACATCCATTTTGCATCACTATTTTACACCATAATTTATATCTATTCATCGATATATTTCATATTATGATACAATACTTATGTGATTCTACCTCATTTTGCATGTTTGGCAATTATTGGGGATGCATCTGCCGGAGCAGGAAATCAGCTGGAAAAGTACCTGTCAAGATACCTGACGTCCGAAGCTCACAAAATTTCAGGAAAATTTGGAAGTAAATATTTTGGAAATTAAGTCACAGAGCCGAAAGGGGGCACGGAGGAGAGCTCCAGGGGGCAGGGCGACCTACAGTCGTGGGCCCACCCTTAGCCGCAGGTGGGACCCACCCTGGCCCCTATGGCCCCCCTCTGGCTCCCCTTCACCATACTATTACCCTTTGACCTAAAAACATCGGGGCCACCGATGAATAATTTTTCCGCCGCCTCCACGAGGCAGAAACTAGACAGAGAGAAGAAGAGCTCCAACAGGGAGAAAACTGCCGGGGAATTTCCCTCCTGGAGGTGGGAATCGCTGCCATCGTCATCGCCATCACGCCGGGCATCATCGGGATCATCATCAACATCATCTCCACCATTAGCACCATCATCACCGCCGCCATCCCATCTCATCTCGCTGTAGCAATTGTCATTGTCTTGTTATTAGTTCATTGGAATCGTATCTCGGGTGTTGATTACCACTTGTAGTTGATGCTTGAGAGTTTTATCGGTGAATTATCTTTACAATCAGATTGTTACCCATATTCATTTCATCTCTGATCTTGATCTATATGATGTCTTGTGAGTAGTTCGTTTGGTTCTTGAGGACATGGGGAAAGTCTAGTTGCTAGTAATTACATAATGTTGAGTAATACTTAATGGTTTGAAATATGTTGTGATGTTATTCCTCTAGTGGTATCGTGTGAACGTCGACTACAGGATACTTCACCTTTTAAAGGGCCTAGGGGAATGCATGGTGTATTTAGTTTTCTTATGGTAGGGTTGCAGGAGTGACAGAAACCTAAACCCCAATTTGTGAACTAGTGCACTAGGGAGTATAGGATCTCGGAGTTAAAGGCTGTGGTTAGATTTTTATCTTAATTACTTTCTGGTTGTTGCGGATGCTTGCAAGGGGTTTAATCACAAGTATGTGTTTGTCCAAGTAAGGGCGATGCATTAGCATAGGTTCACCCACACAACACTCTA
This sequence comes from Puccinellia tenuiflora, assembly GCA_012064385.1. Classification (NCBI taxonomy): domain Eukaryota; kingdom Viridiplantae; phylum Streptophyta; class Magnoliopsida; order Poales; family Poaceae; genus Puccinellia; species Puccinellia tenuiflora. The sequence goes on along the minus strand of QRDG01002082.1, from coordinate 58,347 downwards.
TCAAAATATTGAAAATTAATCAGCGGCATGTAATGAAAATGGCTAGGCAGAAACTCCCATGTGTACTCGAGAACATTTTAATCATCATAAGTAACACAACCAGCTTGTCCTTTGCGCTTAAAAGGATTGGGCTATTTGCTGCAATTATTGTAGCACTCTTTTATTTACTTGTTCTTTATATGTTCTATATATCAAAACTCCAAAAACATTTCTCTTTTAGTGCTTGCAGTGAAACCTTGCTGAAATCCACTTGCCAACACCTCCTGCTGCTCGTTGGGTTCGACACTCTTACTTATCGAAAGGACTACGATAGATCCCCTATAATTGTGGGTCATCAAGACTCTTTTCTGGTGCCATTGCTGGGGAGTGTAGCGCTATTGGTAAGTGGAACTGGTAAGGAACGCTTTTATTGTAAGTGTTGTTTTTGTTTCTGTTTGCTATTTTGCTTCGTTATGGAGCATTCTTCACTTAGTATGCTGTTCGGGAGCGATTCTACCACCACACCTGTAGTGGATAAGAGTTCTCCACTCTCTGAAATTTGATCCATTTAAAATACCCATGGGTATTATTGATCATGTTATGAGTAATCGTTATGCAGGGGATGGGACTGTCCATCCAGGTTGTCATTTGCTTTATATTAAAGATCTGTGTGAGCTATTTAAGATTGCAGGTATGTCAACAGAAGTAATCATGAGGAAATGATTTTCAATATCACTAAAGGATAAAGCTATGGATTGGTGTATGCTTCTGGATAATTCTCATTTGATGGATTGGAACGAGCTTATGTCTCTCTTTTATTCTAAATTTTATCCTCTTCATGAAATTCATCAAGATAGAAATTATATTTACAACTTTTGGCCACATGAAGGAGAGAGCATCGCTCAAGCTTGGGGGAGGTTGAAATCTCTAATGCTTAAATGCCCCAATCATAAGCTTCCTAATGATATAATTGTTAACAATTTTTATGCGAGGCTGTCCCGCTATGATAAGGATATGCTTGATGCCTCTTCTCTCGGATCCTTTACAAACAAGGAAGTTAATGCTAAATGGGATCTAATTGAAAGGATTTATCGCAATGCGGAAGATTGGGAGATCGACAAAGGTAAAGAATCAGGTATAAACTATGAGTATGACTGCATTAAATCTTTCATGGAAACTGAACGTTTTAATATGCTTAGTACTAAGTTTGGGCTCGATTCTCAAATTGTTGTTGATCTCTATAAATCCTTTGCTGATCATATTAATATTCCAAAAGAAAAGTGGGATAAGTATCATGAACCTTTTAAAGATGTTTGTAAAACGGATGTGCTTGCTAGTAATGATATACCTGTTCACACAGTTGAATCTGTTTTACCTGCTGTTCACTTTGAAAAACCACCCTTTCCTATAAGAATTAAAGAACATTCAATTGTTGCTAATGTGGTTAATAAAAGTGAAAGGAAAGCTTATGAACCTGATGAACAACTTGAAATTGCCTCTCCAGTAGCTTTGGTTAAAGAACTTGTAACAGAGAACGTCGATGGTGGTTCTATTAATTTTTGTGAAGCTGCTACTAACATTGTTAGGCAACATAAGAGTGCGAAAGTTGTTGGTACTCCTGTTGTTTCTGTCAAGATAGGTGATCAATGGATTATGTGATATGGGTGCAAGCACAAGTTCTATTCCTTATACACTTTATCAAGAAATAATGCGCGAAATTGTGCCATGTGAGCTTGAAGATATCGATTTGGAGATTAAATTGGCTAATAGAGATGTCATTCACCCGGTAAGAATTGTCAGAGATGTTGAAGTCTTATGTGGTAAGGTAAGATATCCGACTGATTTTCTTGTTTTGGGATCAGTTATAGATAAATTTTGTCCTATCATATTTGGTAGACCTTTCTTAAATACTTGTAGCGTTGTTATAGATTTTAAGAAAGAAAAGGTCTCTGTTCAATTCGCTGGAGAACCGTATGAATTTAATTTTTCCAAATTTGCTAGACATCGTTATGATAAAGAATTACCTAATGAGGATCTTATTATTGAAAGAATTGCTTCTATTGTTGTGCCTCCTAACGATCCTTTGCAACAATTTATGGAGGAGCACGAGAATGATATGTTTATGCAGGAAAGGGAAGAAATTGATGAAGTCTTCTTTAGACAGTCAGCGATTCTAAAGCATGATTTACCCGTGGAGTCGTTGGGGACCCCGACACCTCCAAAGGGAGATCCTTTTTTTGAATTGAAAGCTGTCCCAGACACTATCAAATATGCATATTTAGATGAGAAGAAAATATATCCTGTTATTATCAATTCTAACCTTTCTGGAAGGGAATAGGAGCGATTATTGGAGGTTCTTAGGAAACATCGAGTTGAAATGGGTTAAACTTTGGATGATCATCAAGGGATTTCTCCATCTATTTGTCAACATACAATTAATCTTGAACCTGATGCGAAGCCCGTTGTTGATCATCAACGAAGATTAAATTTAAAGATGAAGGATGTAGATATAATCTATCCTATTGCCAATAGTATATGGGTTAGTCTTGTTTATTGTGCTCCTAAAAAGGGAGGTATCGCTGTTGTTGCTAGTGATAATAATGAACTCATTCCTCAGAGAACGGTTGTAGAATATAGAATGTGCATTGATTTTCGAAAACTTAATAAGGCTACCCGAAAAGATCATTATCCTTTGCCTTTTATTGATCAAATGCTTGAAAGACTGTCTCAGAATTCTCATTTTTTGTTTTCTTGATGGTTATTCTGGTGTCTCTCAAATTGCTGTTAAATATGAAGATCAAGAAAATACTACTTTTACTTGTCCTTATGGAACTTATGCTTATAGACATATGCCTTTTGGTTTATGTAATGTGCCAGCTACTTTTCAGAGATTCATGTCTGCTATTTTTCATGGTTTTTGTGTCGGGGGGCAGCCCCTGAGATGGGTCAATATGGTGAAATAAGCATGGACTCGGAGTTGACCGAGTCAATGGTAAACCGACATACACATGGGCTTACCCGGGGTCAACCGGGTAAGGGCTTACCGACATAACCCTATGTCGGATCATGCGTACTATATGTCGGTATCTTCTTCGTTGTTCTTATGTGCAGGAGAGGAGAAACCGAGTTGGGAAATATCTGGCATGCCTATGCCGGATCGGGAAGAAGGAAGTTCTATCTCGGCATTGGTCAAGGCTCACGTCTTGTCCCTACAATCACGGGGCAGGCGTCCTGTCACTGGCAGGACAGGACGCGCTGCCAACTCCTTGACTCGGTGGTAGCATGGGCAGTCAGACCTCCACGCTGATGACCTATGCAGTACGGTGGAGCAGTGCACAGGAGTTGATGGATTGGACATGCCACGTAGGGGTGACGGAAGTAGTCAGAGGCCCCGGCGTGGCCACAGTGTTGCCTACGTCGGGGCCAACGTCAGCCCTAACCCTGTGCCCTGGGTTTCCCTATATAAGGAGCACCAGGGGCTCCTCTTACGGGGACGACACTTGAGAGAAGCCTAGACGCTGAACAAACACTGGGTCATTCCCTTGAGAGCTAGCAGGAGAGTCGCATAGCCGTTCCGAGACTCGGTAGAGTGTTCCGAGACTCGGTAGAGAGCCCAGAGTTCGTAGTTCTTCTTATACAGCTCAAGGAGCAGCCTGTAGCTTGTTTGTAATCCACATATATAGATCAGACATGCAGGAGTAGGGGTGTTATCTCCTCACGAGAGCCCCGAACCTGGGTAAACCGTGTGTGTGTGTTTGTGTGCGTGTGTGTGTCTCTCTGTACGTCTTCACGTGCAAGCCCTCCCCGGTACCTCCAGCGTCCAATCGGCCCCACCTTAAGCCTATATGGCATCTGTCCGTGCACCACCACGACAGTTGGCGCCCACCGTGGGGTCAGCAGCGGCGCTGGCTGGTGTGTTCATCCGGACGGGTTCCTTCATCGCGTCGGGTGAGCGCGTTCTCTGTGGCCTTGTCCACAGGTTCGGCTCGCTCAACGTCGTCAGCGACAACGCCGACTGTTTCGGCAGCAGGCCGTTACCTCAGAACGGGTGCCTCATCGAGTTCGGCTCCCTCACCGTCTACGTCGCCACCGAGGTTCCCTGCCGGTTTCCCGAAAGGGTGCAGGTTGCTGCGGATCCTCCCGCTGTTTGTGCAGCTCGCGGCCGACGTATCGCCCGTCCCGCTAGCTGTGCAGAGGTCATGATGACTGCCCCGGTTGCTGGTGCCGGGGTGGCCGAGGTCAGCACCAGGTCTGCCAGGACGGCGCGCCCGCCGCTGGAGAGGCCGGAGAACCGTCAGGAGCTGGCCGGCACTTCTGCTGTGCCGGTGGCGCTGAGTCCTCTTCAGGACGTGATCGAGAAGCTGGCAACCCCAGTGGCTCCGAGCGTAGATGTTGCTCTAAATCAGGCGGAGTTGGAACAACAGCGCAAGGAGATACTCCTGGAGGCCCAGGAGGTGGCCCGAGTCAGACAGGAGTTTGACATCGCTCTCCGTGAGTACAACGTCGCTCATGGTTTTACGCCGGTAGCCAACCCGGTTAGTCGCATAAATGAGGTACGTGCCAGAGGTAGAGACCTCAATGCTGAGATAGCTAGAGATGGTAGAGCCAGATCCAGTAGAACTGCTAGTCATGTGTCGGCAGACTGGCCGAAATACAGTACCCCGGGCAAGAACCTTAGAGCTGCTGAGGCTGCTATAGCAGAGTTACCTAATTTATCCTGTGAAGCTCGTAGTAGGCAGCAGGATCGAGTGAATGAGTTGGTAGGTGTAGCCAACCGAATGAATGAGGCATTCCGCAATGCAAACCCGGATGCAGGTGGGTCCCGGTACCTCTACTCAAATGGTGGTGCCGGGGCAGTGTCCAAGGGACAGGCCTCTTCGCCACATGTCGGCGGAAGCCGTGGCCAGAGTGTAAACTCTGGTAGAAACAAACAGCTGCAGGCGTATGATCCGGTATATGCAGGAAAGCAGAAAGCTTCCCAAGGTCAACCCGGTCAGGGAGCCCCAGGACCCGTTCAGGGTAGACATGAAGCCAACCGGGTCAACCCGGCAAATCCGGGTCAGCCACCTCGGTATCCGGTACCCAATCCACCTCGGCAGCAACCGGGTGCCGGGTACGCCAAGCTGGCCGCTGACCGATATGACGACGGTTACTCGGCCATGGAGCGTGCCGGGTATACAAGATTCAGAGATCTGGCGACCGAGGGTGCACTCGGTGCTAGGCTGTGTAGCGCCCCGACCCCGGAATTATACAGAGAGGCTATGTAGCAGCACAACCATCAATGTATAAAACAAAGATCGAGACTTGTGGAACAAACCGGCACATTGCATGACTCTACGACACAAAACATATAGCAACTCATATAATGAGAAGAATACAAATATTACACAGCAAAAGGATCACAGGTCCAACAATTTATCAGGTGGAAGCGGGTAGTGTTGTCTAACAACAAGAAGCAAATATATGGCCTAAGAGGCCTACAAATAAACATCATCCCAGCCAGCGTGTTCCACGGCCCCAAGCTGCCACCTGGGAACCCTAGACTAGTAGTCGACGTCAACGAAGAACCCACCTAGCTGCTCAGTGTCGTCCTCCTCTGAAATACAAAATCATAGAGGCAACAAAGAGAGACTGAGTACGACGTACTCGCAAGTTTAGTAGGGCGATATAGGCCCAATGACTGACGGAGGCTCTAAAGCTTTATATGTATTTCTTTTGCATAAAGCTAAGTTTCATAAACAGAAATATAAATGACACATGGCATCCGTCTACTCAGAATACTTTTCAAAAGGGGTAAGAGAGTAACATTTGTCACCATTGGTTCTCATCGAACCCTTTTGTAACCAACCACTCTCATCTCCACCAAGGCACCCCCTCGAATCACGCTCGAGGAAATGAACCTTTGTCACACGTTGATTATGCAACCTTTAGCTGCCATATCAATTAGGTTAATATTATCTATGATCTTATCGTCTATTCCCAAGTTGTCCATAACCGTGGACACGGCTTTTCGAAAAGATTAACCCTGCACGGGTGTACTATTTTACCCATTGGTACCGTCCAGCTCACCTAGTTGACCCTCTTCCGGGGAAGGCCGGCGAGCAGGCACGGTTAGACCTTTACAATGCATGAGGCTTACTCAAGGACCATCAGTGGCGGAAGGACAGGTTCAGCGCTCCCAGCGCCCTGCCCCACCGTCACATCCTAAACACCACCATCCTCATCAATTCTTTTTCCGCTCACACACACGGCAAATGGAAAACTCGAACTAGAGGACCCTTGACAAGCCCCTCACAAATTATTTGGTCAGTAAGGCGCCCATACACCCACCAATGGCAGCACGCTAGTCTTGGTTCAAGAGGTAAAGAACTCGCACCTAGGGGCTAGAGTGAGGCAAAACACCATCCCCGATGGCAACTCACCCAAGCCGTCTTAGCATTTTAATTAAGCATCACATTCATCCACCATGCCCGAATCACTCCATCAGCATCAAGAATTATGGAATTAATAACGGACATAAAGCATCTATTTAAGCATGGCTAAGCATAGCTAAGCATATGTGACGAGGTTAGGGCTCGGCAAATCCCTGGGTCGAGTACCCCGGGTTGATTGAGGGGGAGAGAGATGGCGCGCTGGTAGTTCCGTCGGCTGACAAGCGAGGCGTTTTACCCAGGTTCGGCCCCTCATGGTGAGGTAAAGACCTACATCCTGCTTGTCTGATCTGTATAGATGATGATGTGGAGTTACATGGTGGCCGCAAGGGCGATGGTATGAGACGTGGTCTTGCTAGGGCTATGCCTATCTGTGTGTCCCGTGGGGGTCCCCCCTATGGGGTGCCCCTGCCTGGCTTTATAAAGGGAGCCAGGTAGGGTTTACATGTTTTCTTGTATTGTACTCCAAGTCGTGCTTCATGGGCTTCTTTGGGCCTGCCAGCTGGGCCGTAGATTGGATCGCACCAGGTATACCAATGATAGGGGACCCAAAGGGTATATCCCCGTCAGTAGCCCCCGAGTGTCTGGTCGATTCGAAGAATCGGGCAGAGACTAAGAGCAGCATGTCGAGCAGGCATAGTCGAAGAAGGTGCGATCGTCTTAGTCGATGGAGACGCAGTCGATGGAGACGCAGTCGATGGAGACGCAGTCGATGTAGTCGAAGCAGATGCGGGTATGTCGGGTATCACTGTTCCGACGGGTGCGCCGTCTTGTTCCTGAAAAGGATAGTTATAGAAATTCGACTCCAGCCGTTGAGGGCTCACAGAGGATGCTTTAGTCGGCAATGTTTCGACTGAGTCTATCGGGAGTGCGAACAGTGCTCCCGATGGGAGTAGCCCCCGAGATTAAGCTGAATTGCTTGCAATTGAGGTTAAACTCAATTTTCTTCAGTCGAAAAGCCCGCTCCCGATGGGAGTAAAGAAGAGACTCGACTTGTTGGAGTCGCGACTGGCTTTGTGTGACTTACTTTGTGTATTCAGCCGGTTTGGCTTACTGTACGAGTTTCTTCAGCTCGTGGAGCTTACTGAATCTTGGTGCACTCGAATGATCTGTTCGAGTTCTCATTCAGCCCGTGGGCTTACTTAAGGAACTTAAGGAATCACTGATAAAACAGAGTCCTTTTTTCAGCCTGTGGGCTTACTATATATTGCAGTTTTCAGCCTGATGGCTTACTTGTGGAACTCGAATGAGTTTCGAGTGTTCGCTCAGCCTGACGGCCTACTTGTGAAACTCGAATGAGATTCGAGTGCTCATTCAGCATGTCGGCCTACTTGGTGGACTCGACAGACATATCGAGTATTTGCTCAGCCGAACGGCCTACTGTGTTGTTGGACCTGTATGGCGCAGCCCCCGCGTGTTCGAGTGCGGCCTAGGATTTTCGCGTGGAACCTGTATGGCGCAGCCCCCGAGTGCGTCGGGTGACGGCCTAGGTTTTAACTTAGACCTGTATGGCGCAAGCCCCCGAGTGTGTCGGGTGACGGCCTAGGATTTTCGAGCAGAACCTGTATGGCGCAGCCCCCGAGTGCGTCGGGTGACGGCCTAGGCGAATTTGTTTGTGGCCTGTGCGGCGCAACACCGGGGAGAGCATCGGGTGTGGCCAAAGCGAGTATGCTGTGGCCTGTGTGGTGCAGCACCCGGGAGAGCATCGGGTGCGGCCAAGGCGAGTATGTTGTGGCCTGTGTGGCGCAGCACCCGGGAGAGCATCAGGTGCGGCCAAGGCGAGTATGCTATGGCCTGTGTGGCGCAGCACCCGGGAGAGCATCGGGTGCGGCCAAGGCGAGTATGCTATGGCCTGTGTGGCGCAGCACCCGGGAGAGCATCGGGTGCGGCCAAGGCCTGTGTGGCGGACTGGAGTCGACGCGGCGGACCGGAGTCAAAGCGTAGAGGTAGTCAACGCGGCGAACCAGAGTCAACGCGCGGAGGTAGTCGACGCAGCGGAAGTAGTCGACGCAGCGGAAGTAGTCGACACAGCGGACTGGAGTCAACGCGCTGAGGTGGTGAAGGTGAAGTGCCAGCCCCCGAGTGTCGGAGGCGGAGTCGATGAAGGCGGAGTCGCCAGCCCCCGAGTGGTGGAGGCGGAGTCGACGAAGGCGGAGTCGATGTGTAACACCCCAAAAATCCATCCCTAATTTTTGTGGTGTTTTCCCACACCTGAAAAACTTTTTCTACTTTCAAAATGTTTTCTTTAAACCAGATGGTCTTTGACTTGGGAATTGCTCTCTCAAAAATTCCCCAGCATCCACGAACCATTCCATCTCCCGTGATAATTTTGATGCTCAGGGTTTCTCTCGAAAACCCTAGCCCTAATTATCGAACCTTTCAAACCTTTTTCTCCACCTACCAAAGGGAAGCCTATTTCCATAGCCGGAGAAATTCCACTAAGAATACCAGAGGACTCCCATATCCATACAAAGACATTCCCTGCAAAAATATTGCATACTTCAATGCAATATTTCCAAGTTGGGCGTTATTTTCTAAAATGCCATTTCCAATCCAGGAATTATCTAGACACCTTCCACTCATCCAAAAATTCTGAGATTTTGGTGAGGTGCACAATTTGGCCTCCTGAACATTTCACTCCATTGGCCCAACCTCATTTGAGCAATATTTAAGGTACTTCCTTTGTAATGCCCTTTTATGCCCAATTGTGATTTCCAAAGGAACCCCTAGCTACAAAAATCATTTGGCATTGCCACTTTTCCAAGTTGACAAGATCCCTTACACAACCCCACATTCCCAATATCAGATCAAGATCATTTGAGGAAGTGCTTTTGGCATGCTCATGCCATTAGGGCATTTTCGGACACCAATTTATTTGACCAACTTCCCTGTGTCCAATTGATCCCAGACTTCACAGACATCCTACATACACCCATCCTAACATACTGTGAATTTTGGGGATTTTTCTGAGATGTGCAAGGACCCTGTCATTTCATCGAACACCTGGTGCACCCTTAGTTTTCAGAAAATCTTGTATTGCGAAGTGTGGAGTTTCTGAGTGTGGCCAGTTTGGTTGTCTTGGTCTTGTCCTTCTAAACCCAGTGGTGCAAACCTTTTTCAGTTTGGGGCTCCGGGTTGTCGGGAACGCATCGATGCCGCTCGTGGTGCACTCTGGACGCCAGAGCGCGCATGTTGGCGTCCTGCGCGCTCCTATTCCTCCGGTTCCCCTGCTGTTCCCGTGTTCCAACTCGACCAGGCCGCGACCCAGCCCTCTCCTGCTCCCTTGGCTCGAGCCAGAGTCGACCCTATCCTCTCCATTAACCCTTGGAGCAAGGTTGGTGCACCGGTGGCCGTCCACCAATGGCCACACCGGCCACCACCTAATCCTCCCCTCCCTCTATATAGAGCCCCCTCCAAGCAGCCGAGCGAACCCTAGCCAGTCCACTCCTTTCCCTCTCCCCTGCCCTCCTCATTCGGTGCAAGAACGCGAGAGGGAGAGCCGCACAAAATCTCCACCAAACCTTCGGCCGTGGCCACCCAGGGCCATGTCGAGCATGAGCTCGAGCCGTCCACCCGAGCCAGCCCGCCTGCACACCTCCCCTGCACACGCACCTCACCCCCCCCCTCCGCCGTCGGCGAGACCCCGCCAATCACCTCGCCGCCGTCGTGCTCACCCACGCGCCCCCAGCCGCCATGGGGCACGGCGACCCCAGCGCTGTCTGCATCCCGCCATGGCCGAGACAGGCTCGAGCCCGGCATCGATGCCTCGCCCCGAGGCCATTCCTCCGCGCCGTCCGCGGCGACCACGCCGCTGACCCCTGCCACCGCCGTGTCGTCCCCACCGTCGTCTTTTTCCCCTTCGTAGCCGAAGATTGCGTCCACGCCGCCGTCCCCTTCCCCGCCGACGGCGTCGCCTCTCCCGCGACGCGGACGTCCACTGCCGTCCTCAGCTGGCCCACCGAGCCCCATCCGCCGCCGGCCGGCCTCTAGCTCCCCGAGCCGCCGTACCTCGCGCGTGGCCGAGCACGCCGGGCTCGCGGGCGACGCGCAGAAGGCTTCTTCCGACGCCGAAGCCGCCCCTCCCCGGCCGCGGCTGTCCGCGGCGTCTCCGTCATCGCCGATGTCCCCGTCGGCCGACCGGTCGCCGGCGCAAATCGCTCCCGAGCCGCTGCGTCGCTGGGCTGACGCGGGGAAGGAGAGAAGAGGAGAGAACAGGAGAGAAGAGAAGAGAGAGGAGAGGAGGAAAGACCGACATGTGGGTCCCGGCCCCACCTATCGGGTTAAGTGGAAGCGTATCCGGCGCGTTACGCTTTCACAGACCTGAAGACGTATTCTCGGCAAACGGCGCAACCGGCCCAGCCCAGTTCAGTTCGGCCCGTTCTGTTTTTTTTTCCGAGGTGAGCAGCAGATAACTATCCGTCGCACATCAATATCTTTCGAACCGTAGCTCCATTGGAGTGATTCAAATTTGTAAATTCCTATTTTGAAAGGATCTGTCCAGTGGTGTAGGTTTTACATTTTGTTAAAGTACGTGTGTACTCAGCACCCTTGTATGCGTGTATAGGAGTATCCCGCGGTACCGGCAAACCAAGCCCCTGAATCGTGACGTTCGTGACCCTCCAAGCCAAACAGTGTCGATCTTCGCAGGCAAGCTAACCCCTTGGTATGAGCAGTCCCGTAAAGTTGTTTGTTATTCGCTTATTGTCATGTCATGTGTTATATTTGTCTGCGATTGGTATTTATATTATGTCGGTCTATTATTTATTGCCATGTTTTATTCATCATCCATGTATGCATTAGATTGATGTATGAATTATCTGTGCGCCTCGCACTTGCGTGGCTTTGACAACTAAATAACAAAAACATGCGTTGATTGTTTGCTTCTTCTTCAACGCCGAGGCTAGGTGCGGACAAATGTCGGCCCGTGATCCTCGGAGTTGGGGGCATTTGCCAAAAGAGTTATTTGCTTCTTGTCCCTCCGTCAAATATGGTTGGCATAGACCACCCGGACTACGATGCTTGGGAGCTGACTTTTCATTGGTTCTTTTTGCCAAGATTGCTGACACCACGTCGAGATAACCCTCGAGTGGAATGGAGGCTTTCTTTCTTATGAATGCTTTTCGGTTCATTGTTTGGAGGCTACATGCCTCACCAACTTTGTAATTAAGCTATGGTGACACCGGCTGGAGGAACCGCCACAGTCATCTGTTTGAAAAACTATGTTATAATCTGTGGTCGATCTGTGATGACGCTTGTTGGCGGACTCGCCACGATAGTCACCCGGTCGACGCTAACCAACTAGTTGATCTGTGATGACGCTTGTTGGCGGACTCGCCATGATAGTCGCCCGGTTGACTGTATTGTTTTATTCTTTTCTCAACCTGAGGCTGGCACCGGCCGGAGGCATCTCCGCCACAGTCGCCCGGTTGATGCAAACTATCTATTGCTTGAAATATTGTGTTGCTAATGTTTTGATTGTTTGATGAGATATTATTATGTTATTGTGGTTATAGGGTTAGACTAATCCTTTGTTGCTTGGGCATGTGAATGATGAAACTTGATTAAATGAAACACCCCTCCAAACAACGATAAGGTATATTCATAGTGCCACTAATCTGAACCCTTGAACGCGATACCACCGTTGTCCATGGAAACCGTGACCTAGTAGGTTGTTGAGCCCCTTTTGTGCCATCCGTTGGGCGCAGTCGTTCGGTTGTGCTGTCCGAGGGGAGAGGTCGACAGGCACGGGTTCGACTGCGATAAGGAGTCCGGAGCTAGGCATACCCGGTAGCGCCGGGGGATGTGCCGGACTTACTTGCCCGTTGTACCATGCGTATAGGGTGGTGCAGGAGAGTGTCTTAGCAAGTGGACCGTCACGAGAATGTATTTTGCTTAGTACGACTTTGGGCGTGAGAAACCTGGAGCGTCGGCTGAGTGGGGTGCGTTCTGATGGGTGGTAAAGCAAACTCTCGAGAGACTCAACCTAGCCAGCTAGCCCTGTTCCTGGGATATGGAACAACAGTTCAGTGTCGGTCACACTGTGTGTCCTTGTCGTGTCCGGAGGTTAAAATTAAGGCTTGTCTGAAAGAAGTAATGAACGACCTGATTACACTAAATGAACAAATAAGATGATGCAGGGAATATTGTCTTGAGATGTTGATGGAAAACCGTGTCATGGGATGGCGGGGTGATCGTTGGAAGCCTAGAGTTAGGCCTGAGCCAACATCAACCGTGCATGCCCAGAGTGGAAAGATAAGGCCAGTGGGCCTGGCAGTGACCACAGGTGCTGTTGTGTTTTGTTTGGGTACCAACTGGTACACTCGTCTACTCGTCACAGGTAAGCTCGTTGTATGATTGCCGGTGCACGATCCAACCCCACCTGGCTTGGACTCTACACTGGTAATACCCCATTGTTTGCTTATGCCATGTTTTGCTTGTGATGCCATGCTACTTTTATGCCATGTACCTAGAGTAGACTCTTGCCATGTGTAGAATTTTATTTCAAATGTATATCTTGTTGCATGATTGTTGGATTGTTCGTAGTAAGGGGAAATACTTGCTGAGTGCATAATAATGTACTCACGGGCCTTGTGATTGTGGCCAGATTTTGGCGAGGATTCATCTTCCACCTTAGCGAGGATTTGGAGCAAGAGCGTGCTAGGATCAGTAGCCCAGCCAGATGCCTGTGGAGTGGAGCCGCTCCAAGCCGTTGCCATAGCCGTCTTCCGCTGCCAGTTAAACTCTGTCCTGAGCCATGCTTGGCTTGATATTTTGTCATGCCTTGATGGCCTTGTAAACCATTTGTAGCCCTTCTTGTGCCTGATTGTGTAATGATTTCCACTACGTTGCACTGTCGCGACGTGCGGCCGGATATCTTGGGCTGGCGCACGGGACGACCGCCTCTCTGGTGATATGTGCCAGGGAGGGGTGTCACAGAGGTGGTATCAGAGCACTAGGCTGGCTGTAGACTACCCTAGCATGGAAAACCCCCGCCCTACTTTTGCCCGACAGTGAGCCCGATGGATTTAACCCATCTCCGCCTAACCGGCATGGCTCGTGTCGGTCAACAGTATGGTGCAGTAGGACCGGTCCCAATCTTCCCCAACAAGCCGAGCCGGTTTCTTCCATGAGAAGCGGCCGACCTTACCAAGTGAACCGGAGACCCAGTCCTAGTTGCTTTATAACCCACCCTCGCTAGCTCTCCCTGGCCACCCAACTCTTTTGAAGTAGAATCCCATAGAGGAACCTCGCAACCTTATCCCCTCCAAGAATCCATAACCTCAAGAAAATCCGATGGCGACCCCTAATGCCATCTTGGAAACCACTGCCGAGGAGCATTCGAGCTTTCGATTGCTTCTCTGGAGGGCCGTCAACCATATCCTTGGAAGCTCCGTTCGCCCCGTGTATGTGGTGTTCCAGAGCTCACTCTCGTTGTCCGGAGATGAATTCCGGGCCGATGTGAGGATCAGCCCGTGTCCCCGGGGCACGAATCAGCCCTACCTAATCCAAGGAGGCCGCATGCCCACTCTGGGGCTAGCCATCCAGGTAGCAGCCTAGGAATGCCTCGTTCGTCTTCGGTCCTCCGAACCCCTGCTGGCTGAAACTCGAGAGTTCTACTACCTTCCGGCCAGACCACAACCCCGTGGAGAGACGGTCCAAGCTGACGTCTCGAAGGAGCCTGACCCAGCACTAATCAACCAGGTTGCTTACGCCATCGCAATGACGAACCTCAACAACCTCCTGATGGAGGAGCTCGTCTCTACAAGGAGGAACCTCAGCCGTGCCCGCCTACACCAATATCTAGGGGAAAGCACACCTACACTCTCCCGCAGGCAAGCTCGAAGTAGCGGACTTCCAGATCCCGGCCCATCCCGACGAGTCCCCGAGCAGGTTCCCATCCTCGAAGGTGTTCCTGTGTCCTCTGACCTTGCGGAAGAAGGGGACGTGGACACCACTCTCCGGCTCGGCCGCACTCCACCATCTATGAAGGGCCGTCAAGTGAAGTGAGATATGTTTAGTTTAGCCGGAGTGGCGCTTATGAGATGTTAGCTGAGAGTTTGTGAGATTGGTTGTAATTCCTTTGTTGCTTGTGCGCATGTTTGGGAAAGTGTTTGGCCAGGTTAAATCCTGGTTATTTGTTAGTACCGGTGTGTAGACCTTGGTTGATTTTGCCATGCTTGTGTTGGTTGAACAAAAAATCGTAGGTTTAATTTTGTTATTTAACCGTAGTGAAGAACCTATGTTGATTGATTGTGTGAGCCACTGCCATGCCATCTTTAGAATGCATCGAGGGTGATAGAAATATCATGCTTTGCTAATAGTTTGTCCTAGTAAAATATCCTGCTGAGTGTTAATCGTTTTGGATGCTAAACTCTAATGTTTCGTAAAAAAAAGGTTTTAAATATTTTAAATAGAGGGGTAGATTAAACCATACAAGAAATATCTTGTATAATCCCGGGAATCTCTATTAGTCTCCGAATCTCAGGACGAGATTCTTTTTAAGGGGGGAAGGTTTGCAACACCCCAAAAATCCATCCCTAATTTTTGTGGTGTTTTCCCACACCTAAAAAACTTTTTCTGCTTTCAAAATGTTTTCTTTGAACCAGATGGTCTTTGACTTGGGAATTGCTCTCTCAAAAATTCCCCAGCGTCCACGAACCATTCCATCCCCCGTGATAATTTTGATGCTCAGGTTTTCTCTCGAAAACCCTAGCCCTAATTATCGACCCTTTTAAACCCTTTTCTCCATCTACCAAAGGGAAGCCTATTTCCATAGCCGGAGAAATTCCACTAAAAATACCAGAGGACTCCCATATCCATACAAAGACCTTCCATGCAAAAACATTGCATACTTCAATGCAATATTTCCAAGTTGGGCGTTATTTCAAAAATGCCATTTCCAATCCAGGAATTATCTAGACACCTTCCACTCATCCAAAAATTCTGAGATTTTGGTGAGGTGCACAATTTGGCCTCCTGAACATTTCACTCCATTGGCCCAACCTCATTTGAGCAATATTTAAGGTACTTCCTTTGTAATGCCCTTTTATGCCCAATTGTGATTTCCAAAGGAACCCCTAGCTACAAAAATCATTTGGCATTGCCACTTTGCCAAGTTGACAAGATCCCTTACACAACCCCACATCCCCAATATCAGATCAAGATCATTTGAGGAAGTGCTTTTGGTATGCTCATGCCATTAGGGCATTTTCGGACACCAATTTATTTGACCAACTTCCCTGTGTCCAATTGATCCCAGACTTCACAGACATCCTACATACACCCATCCTAACATACTGTGAATTTTGGGGATTTTTCTGAGATGTGCAAGGCCCCTGTCATTTCATCGAACACCTGGCGCACCCTTAGTTTTCAGAAAATCTTGTATTGCGAAGTGTGGAGTTTCTGAGTGTGGCCAGTTTGGTTGTCTTGGTCTTGTCCTTCTAAACCCAGTGGTGCAAACCTTTTTCAGTTTGGGGCTCCGAGTTGTCGGGAACGCATCGATGCCGCTCGTGGTGCACTCTGGACGCCAGAGCGCGCATGTTGGCGTCCTGCGCGCTCCTATTCCTCCGGTTCCCCTGCTGTTCCCGTGTTCCAACTCGACCAGGCCGCGACCCAGCCCTCTCCTGCTCCCTTGGCTCGAGCCAGAGTCGACCCTATCCTCTCCATTAACCCTTGGAGCAAGGTTGGTGCACCGGTGGCCATCCACCAATGGCCACACCGGCCACCACCTAATCCTCCCCTCCCGCTATATAGAGCCCCCTCCAAGCAGCCGAGCGAACCCTAGCCAGTCCCCTCCATTCCCTCTCTCCTGCCCTCCTCATTCGGTGCAAGAACGCGAGAGGGAGAGCCGCACAAGATCTCCACCAAACCTTCGGCCGTGGCAACCCAGGGCCATGTCGAGCACGAGCTCGAGCCAGTCCACCCGAGACAGCCCGCCTGCACACCTCCCCTGCACACGCACCTCACCCCCCTCTTCGCCGTCGGCGAGACCCTGCCAATCACCTCGCCGCCGTCGTGCTCACCCACGCGCCCCCAGCCGCCATGGGGCACGGCGACCCCAGCGCTGTCTGCATCCCGCCATGGCCGAGACAGGCTCGAGCCCGGCATCGATGCCTCGCCCCGAGGCCGTTCCTCCGCGCCGTCCGCGGCGACCACGCCGCTGACCCCTGCCACCGCCTGTGCCGTCCCCACCGTCGTCATTTTTCCCCTTCGTAGCCGAAGATTGCGTCCACGCCGCCGTCCCCTTCCCCGCCGACGGCGTCGCCTCTCCCGCGACGCGGACGTCCACTGCCGTCCTCAGCTGGCCCACCGAGCCCCAGCCGCCGCCGGCCGGCCTCTAGCTCCCCGAGCCGCCGTACCTCGCGCGTGGCCGAGCACGCCGGGCTCGCGGGCGACGCGCAGAAGGCTCCCCCGACGCCGAAGCCTCCCTCCCCGGCCGCGGCTGTCCGCGGCGTCTCCGTCATCGCCGATGTCCCCGTCGGCCGACCGGTCGCCGGCGCAAATCGCTCCCGAGCCGCTGCGTCGCTGGGCTGACGCGGGGGAGGAGAGAAGAGGAGAGAAGAGGAGGAGAGACCGACATGTGGGTCCCGGCCCCACCTGTCGGGTTAAGTGGAAGCGTATCCGGCGCGTTACGCTTTCACAGCACTGAAGACGTATTTTCGGCGATCTGCGCAACCAGCCCGGCCCGATTCTGGAGGCGGCCCGTTCTGTTTTTTTTGCCAAAGCAGGCAGCGGATAGTTAAACTTCGCCGAGCCGTAACTTTTGATCCGTAGCTCCGTTTGAGGTGATCCAACTTTGTAAATTCCTAGTTTTAAGAGCCCTATCCAGCGGTATAGGTTTTACTTTTTTTGTAAAATGTTTGTATGCTCAGCCCCTTATGCACATGCGTAGGTGTTTTCAGCGGTGCCGGCGAATCGAAACCCTATCCCGCGACGTGCCCGTGACCTCCAAGCCAAATGGCGTCGATCGTCGAAGGCAAGCTAACCCCTTGCTATGAGCCGTCCCGCAATGTCGTTTATTGTTTGCTTATTGTCTCGTCGAGTATTATATGTTTGACTGTTATTTATGCATGACTGTTTGTTATTCTTGTTTAGCATGAGACTGATAATATTACGCCTGCCATGTTTTACTCATCATCCTTGTATGCATTAGATTGATGTATGAATTATCTGTGCGCCTCGCACTTGCGTGGCTTTGACAACTAAATAACAAAAACATGCGTTGATTGTTTGCTTCTTCTTCTTCGCCGAGGTGAGGAACGGACGAATGTCGTCTTATGATCCTCGGAGTTGGGGGCATTTGCCAAAGAGTTATTTGCTTCTTGTCCCTCCGTCAAATATGGTTGGCGTAGACCACCCTGACTGCGACGCTTGGGAGCTGACTTTTCATTGGTTCTTTTTGCCAAGATTGCTGACACCACGTCGTGATAACCCTCGAGTGGAATGGATGCTTTCTTTCTTATGAATGCTTTTCGGTTCATTGTTTGGAGGCTACAGGTGTAATTAATCTATGGTGACACCGGCTGGAGGAACCGCCACAGTCATCTGTTTGAAAAAAAACTATGTTATAATCTGTGGTCGATCTGTGATGACGCTTGTTGGCGGACTCGCCACGATAGTCACCCGGTCGACGCTAACCAACTAGTTGATCTGTGATGACGCTTGTTGGCGGACTCGCCACGATAGTCACCCGGTTGACGCTAACCACTTGCTATTTTATTTTCTTACTCGACCCGTGGCTGCTACTGGACGGAGACATCTCCGCCCTCGCCCGGTTGATTGTATTGTTTTATTCTTTTCTCAAACTGAGGCTGGCACCGGCCGGAGGCATCTCCGCCACAGTCGCCCGGTTGATGCAAACTATCTATTGCTTGAAATATTGTGTTGCTAATGTTTTGATTGTTTGATGAGATATTATTATGTTATTGTGGTTATAGGGTTGGACTAATCTTTTGTTGCTTGGACATGTGAATGCTGAAACTTGATTAAATGAAACACCCCTCCAAACAACGATGAGGTCTTTTCATAGTGCCACTAATCTGAACCCTTGAACGCGATACCACCGTTGTCCCATGGAAACCGTGACCTAGTAGGTTGTTGAGCCCCTTTTGTGCCATCCGTTGGGCGCAGTCGTTCGGTTGTGCTGTCCGAGGGGAGGGGTCGACAGGCACGGGTTCGACTGCGATAAGGAGTCCGGAGCTAGGCATACCCGGTAGCGCCGGGGGATGTGCCGGATTTACTTGCCCGTTGTACCATGCGTATAGGGTGGGGCAGGAGGGTGTCTTAGCAAGTGGACCGTCACGAGAATGTATTTTGCTTGGTACGACTTTGGGCGTGAGAAACCTGGAGCGTCGGCTGAGTGGAGTGCATTCTGATAGGTGGTAAAGCAAACTCTCGAGAGACTCAACCTAGCCAGCTAGCCTTGTTCCTGGGATATGGAACAACAGTTCAGTGTCAGTCACACTGTGTGTCTTGTCGTGTCCGGAGGTTAAACTTAAGATTTGTTTGAAAGAATTGTGAACGACCTGATCACACTTAATAAACAATAAGATGATGCAGGGAATGCTACTTGAGATGTCAAATGAGATAAGGCCGGTGGGCCTAGCAGTGGTGACAGATGAGATTAGCCTCGTGAGGCTAGAGGCCAGTGGGCCTAGCTGTGATAATATGATTTGTTGTGTTACTTGGTACCAACTGGTATACCCGTTATTCGTCACAGGTAAGCTCTTTGTGTGACCCCCGGTACACGATCCAACCCCACCTGGCTTGGACTCTGTACTGGTGGTACTCCCATTGTTTGCTTATACCATGTTTTATTATGTTGCCATGTTGCCACCCACTTGGACTGCCGTAAGTAGTCACTTGCCATGTTTAAATTATTCTCTGTCGCTACTTA
Organism: Puccinellia tenuiflora; assembly: GCA_012064385.1. Lineage (NCBI taxonomy): Eukaryota > Viridiplantae > Streptophyta > Magnoliopsida > Poales > Poaceae > Puccinellia > Puccinellia tenuiflora. The sequence continues at coordinate 39,039 of QRDG01002082.1, read as the reverse complement.
CTTGTTGCCTGATTGCTTGACTGTTCATGTCTTGTGGTTATTTTCTTGCGAGTACATCATTGTACTCAGACTGGCTTTTCATGTGGCCAGACGTTGAGAGGATTCGTCTCCTACCACAGCAAGGAGATCGAGCAGGAGCGTGCTAGGATCCGTAGCCCAGCCAGACGCCGGTGGAATGGAGCCGCACCAAGCCGTTGCCGTATCGTTGTCTTCCGCTGCCAGTTAAACTCTGTCCCGTGCCACACTTGGCTATGATAAATCTTCATGCCTTGATGGCCCTGTAAACCATTTGTAGCCCTTTGGGCCTGATTGTGTAATGATATTTTCGCTATGTTGCATTGTCGTAACGTGCGTCCAGATATCCTGGGCTGGCGCACGGGGCGACCACCTCTCTGGCGATATGTGTCAGAGGGGGGTGCCACAGAGCATGGTATCAGAGCACCAGGCTGGCTGTAGACTACCCTAGCATGGAAAGCCCCGCCTTACTTTTCCCGACAATGACCCGATGGATTTAACCCATCTCCGCCAAACTGGCATGGCTCGTGTCGGTCAACAGTATGGTGCAGTAGGACCTGTCCCCAATCTTGCCCAACAAGACTAGTCGGTTTCTTCCATGAGAAGCAGCCGACCTTACCCAGTGAACCTGAGACCCAGTCCTAGTTGCTTTATAACCCACCCTCGCCAGCTCTCTGGCAACCCAACTCCTTTAAAGTAGAATCCCATAGAGGAACCCCGCATCCTTATCCCCTCCAAGAAAATCTAGTGACCCCACGAAAATCCGATGGCAACCCTTAATGCCATCTTGGAAACCACTGCCGAGGAGCATTCGAGCTTTCGATTGCTTCTCTGGAGGGCCGTCAACCATATCCTTGGTAGCTCCATTCGCCCAGTGTATGTGGTGTTCCAGAGCTCACTCTCGTCGTCCGGAGATGAATTCCGGGCCGATGTGAGGATCAGCCCGTGTCCCCGGGGCACGAATCAGCCCTACTTAATCCAAGGAGGCCGCATGCCCACTCTAGGGCTAGCCATCCAGGTAGCAGCCTGGGAATGCCTCGTTCGTCTTCGGTCCTCCGAACCCCTGCTAGCTGAAACTCGAGAGTTCTACTACCTTCCGGCCAGACCACGACCCCGTGGGGAGATGATCCAAGCCGACGTCTCGAAGGAGCCAGACCCAGCACTAATCAACCAAGTTGCTTACGCCATCGCAATGACGAACCTCAACAACCTCTTGATGGAGGAGCTCATGAGCACAAGGAGGAACCTCAGCCGAGCCCACCTACACCAATATCTAGGGGAAAGCACACCTACACTCTCCCGCAGGCAAGCTCGAAGTAGCGGACTTCCAGATCCCGGCCCATCCCGACGAGTCCCCGAGCAGGTTCCCATCCTCGAAGGTGTTCCTGTGTCCTCCGACCTTGCGGAAGAAGGGGACGTGGACACCACTCTCCGGCTCGGCCGCACTCCACCATCTATGAAGGGCCGTCAAGTGAAGTGAGATATGTTTAGTTTAGCCGGAGTGGCGCTTATGAGATGTTAGCTGAGAGTTGTGAGATTGGTTGTAATTCCTTTGTTGCTTGTGCGCATGTTTGGGAAAGTGTTTGGCCAGGTTAAATCCCGGTTATTGATTAGTACCGGTGTGTAGACCTTGTTTGATTTTGCCATGCTTGTGTTGGTTGAACTAAAAACCGTAGGTTTAATTTTGTTATTTAACCGTAGTGAAGAACCTATGTTGATTGATTGTGTGAGCCACTGCCATGCCATCTTTAGAATGCATTGAGGGTGATAAAAATATCATGCTTTGCTAATAGTTTGTCCTAGTAAAATATCCTGCTGAGTGTTAATCGTTTTGGATGCTAAACTCTAATGTTTCGTAAAAAAGTTTTAAATATTTTAAATATAGGGGTAGATTAAACCATACAAGAAATATCTTGTATAACCCCGGGAATCTCTATTAGTCTCCGAATCTCGGGACGAGATTCTTTTTAAGGGGGGAAGGTTTGTAACACCCCAAAAATCCATCCCTAATTTTTGTGGTGTTTTTCCACACCTGAAAAACTTTGGGCGTGAGAAACCTGGAGCGTCGGCTGAGTGGAGTGCATTCTGATAGGTGGTAAAGCAAACTCTCAAGAGACTCAACCTAGCCAGCTAGCCTTGTTCCTGGGATATGGAACAGCAGTTCAGTGTCAGTCACACTGTGTGTGTCTTTGTCGTGTCCGGAGGTTAAACTTAAGATTTGTTTGAAAGAATTGTGAACGACCTGATCACACTTAATAAACAATGAGATGATGCAGGGAATGCTACTTGAGATGTCAAATGAGATAAGGCCGGTGGGCCTAGCAGTGGTGGCAGATGAGATTAGCCTCGAGAGGCTAGAGGCCAGTGGGCCTAGCTGTGATAATATGTTTGTTGTGTTACTTGGTACCAACTGGTATACCCGTTGTTCGTCACAGGTAAGCTCTTTGTGTGACCCCCCGTACACGATCCAACCCCACCTGGCTTGGACTCTGTACTGGTGGTACTCCCATTGTTTGCTTATACCATGTTTTATTATGTTGCCATGTTGCCACCCACTTGGACTGCCGTAAGTAGTCACTTGCCATGTTTAGATTATTTTCTGTCGCTACTTACTTGTTGCCTGATTGCTTGACTGTTCATGTCTTGTGGTTATTTTCTTGCGAGTACATCATTGTACTCAGACTGGCTTTTCATGTGGCCAGACGTTGAGAGGATTCATCTCCTACCACAGCAAGGAGATCGAGCAGGAGCGTGCTAGGATCCGTAGCCCAGCCAGACGCCGGTGGAATGGAGCCGCACCAAGCCGTTGCCGTATCGTTGTCTTCCGCTGCCAGTTAAACTCTGACCCGTGCCACACTTGGCTATGATAAATCTTCATGCCTTGATGGCCCTGTGAACCATTTGTAGCCCTTGGGGCCTGATTGTGTAAAGATATTTTCGCTATGTTGCATTGTCGTAACGTGCGTCCAGATATCCTGGGCTGGCGCACGGGGCGACCACCTCTTTGGCGATATGTGTCAGAGGGGGGTGCCACACCGGGGTCGTTGGCCTGCTCGGTTTTGATTTCTTCCTCCAGGTTTGGTTTCACCTCCAAGGTGCTTAAATAGGCCTTACTTCCCACGCACAGGTTCAGCTTTGCCATTTCTTTCTCCAAACTTGTCCGCACCCTTGGGGGTTTCCGGCTTAGGGCATCTGCCACCACGTTGGCCTTCCCTGGATGGTAATGAATCCCAAGGTCGTAGTCCTTGATTACTTCCAGCCACCTTCTTTGCCTTAGATTGAGATCAGGCTGGGTGAATATGTACTTCAAGCTTTTGTGGTCCGTGTAGATCTCGCATCTTCGACCAATAAGGTGATGCCGCCAAGTTTTCAGGGCGAGTATGACAGCGGCCAACTCCAAGTCGTGCGTGGGGTAGTTGAGCTCATGGGTCTTGAGTTGTCTTGATACATATGCGATGACCTTCCCTTCTTGCATGAGCACTGCCCCTAGTCCATTTCTGCAGGCATCACAGTATACGGTAAAATCCTTGGTGTCATCAGGCAACACTAGAATTGGGGCTGAGGTCAACCAGGTCTTCAACTCATTAAAACTGTCCTCGCATGTGCTCGTCCAGGCATACTTGCAATTTTTCTTCAACAGATCTGTCAGGGGTTTGGCTATCTTGGAAAAGTGCTCAATGAATCTGCGGTAGTAACCAGCCAAACCTAGAAAGCTTCGGATTTCAGACACATTGGTGGGGGTCTTCCAGTTCAATACGTCGGAGATCTTATTAGGGTTTACGGCCACACCGGCTCCAGACAATACGTGTCCTAGGAATTCCACTTCTTTTAACCAGAACTGGCACAACTTTAATGGCAAATTCAATATCACGGTCCGGGGGCATTCTAGGTAGCTCATCGGGGAAAACATCCGGATATTCACTGACTACATACACTTCGCCTATTTCCGGGGCTTGGGCAAGAAACACCTTTGCATTTATCTGGTGAGGCTTGTCTGGCAGGTAGGTGGTACGGACGCCTTTCGGGTTGGTGAGAGTGACTCCTCCGGTTGCACAGTCAATTTGGGCGGCATGCTGGACCAACCAATCCATTCCTAGGATGGCGTCGAGGCCGGGCACATTGAGAATGTTGAGCTGAGCCGGGAATTCCACTTGGTTGATGCGGACGATCAGATCTTGACAAACGGTGTTTGTCTTCACCTCAGAGGCGGGGGTTTGTATCACCAAAAGATTGTCGGAGATTTGTTCCCAGGAACTAGGGGTGTCTCCAAGGTATCGTGTAAGGGGCTGAACACGGAGTCAAACGATCCTCAACGTGCTTCGGCGATGGTGCTCGTCGGACTCGCTGCGGATGACACTAGAGAGATGGACACAAGATCTTACCCAGGTTCAGGGCCCTCTTTGGGAGGTAAAACCCCTACGTCCTGCTATGGATTATTGCACTGCTTGGAGAGGTTTACAGTACAGGAGAGCTTGGAGAGCTCTAGGTGGCTAACAATGGCTACTTGCTAGTCTTCAGATCTAGGGTTAGGGTCTACTAGAGCTGCACCGACCAAAGATCGAACCCTTTGCTTGGGCGTGCTCCCCCTCCTTTTATAGGCGTCCTGGACCTCTTCTGCCCAAACATTTGGGCGGGAAGGGTTACCACATGGCGACGAAGGAAGGAGCAGGGTGCACGATAAAGGCGGAGTCCACCAGAAAGTTAAGGCTCGTGGACGCGGTCCACGGCAGGGGAGCGGCGTCACCAAAGCTGAAAAAGGCCACCGACCAGCCGGACGGGGGGCTGGCGCTTGCTGAGGTGGGATGTGACCCACGGTGACGTCGCCCTTGGAGCGTAGCTGCAGACGGTTCCCTTATCACCAAAGAGGCAATACTCGTTGTCCGCTTTGCTTGGCTCCACTTTGTTGACTGCTTTATACATGGAAATGGCAACTGCGGCGTCGTCATCGCGCGTAGGCACGCGTGTCACTCTGCACATGGCGCAGAGCCCATGTGCACTCTGCCACGGAGCCCTGACGGCTTCGTGAGGAAGGAGCCTCGCGAGGCGAAAAGCCTCGCCGAGCCCTCCGGCTTGGTCCTTAGCAGAACTGTGGGTGGCGTTGGAGATGCCTTGTCGAGTAGCGGTCCCTCGCCAAGGGAGAAAACCCTCGGCGAGGAGAACAGATCCCTCGCGAGAAAAAAAAACCCTCGCGAGGCTTGCTAGGCTTAGAGAGCCTGGTCCTTAGCGAAAATCATCCGGAGGATCTTGTGGGCCCTGGCAGGCCGGCCCGTGGTACCCTGGTTTCCACTGCGCCGACAGTAGCCCCCGGGCCCGCGACGGGCATGCCGAGGCCCATGGACGCAGGCGAAGCGTCGGGGGGCCAAAAATGCCTGACAGGGCCGTGACACGTGGAGCGCAGCGGTTGCGCCGCGGCCACGATCTCCTCGGCTTCAACGGGCAACCCGGTGGGGCCCGCCATGTCCGGGGCAACCGGTCAATAAAGCCTGGCGTGCAGACAGCGCCCGTCACTTCTCCCATTACTCCGCCGCCCTCTTCTCCAAAAACCTCTCCTTCCTCCCAGAGCTCGTCGCTTCCGAGGTCTTCGTCTTCAAGCTTCCTTCCGGCGGCCATGGCTCCCAAGAGGGCAACCGACGGCCAGAAGGGCAAGGCCGCGGTGCAGACCGGCACGTCTGCAGCGGTGGCGCGGGGCGCCGTGCCCCAATGGACGATGCCGGAGTCCCTTGTCGGCGCGGCGACAGTTTCCAAGGCGCGGCACCTGGTGGCCGCCAACACCCACGAGCTCGGCGCCACCAGCATAGCGCCCAGCAGTAGCAAGGTCGGCGCGGGGTACTACCCCGTCTTCTTTCACACACTCTACGCCGGCCTCGTTCCTCCCTTCTCCAGCTTCCTCCTGGCGATCCTTGAAGCGTACCGGATCCAACTTCTTCACCTCCACCCCAACTCCGTGCTCATTCTCGCCATCTTCACCTACCTCTGCGAGGCATACGTCGGCGTCCACCCCTCGGAGGCTCTCTTCCGCAGCTTCTACTCCCTCTGGAGTACCAAGTCGAATGAGCGGTTTGGATGCATCTCCTTCCGCATCGCCGCCGCCAGAAGTGAAGAGTACATCCCCATCGCTTGGCAGGGCGAGAATGCAATCACCGAGGTGACGAAGAAAGTGGAGAAGTTCCGCCAGAAATGGCTTTTTGTTCGCACCAAGTCGTCGAACCGCCACCTGGAGGTACCCGTGGCGCCCCTGAGGAAGTGGGCGCGTTGGGCGAGCGGCGACTTCGAGGGCCCCAAGCTTGAGGCGGTATACGAGCGTATTCAGGTGCTCCGCGAGGCCGGGCTCACCGGCCGGATGGTGGCGATGGATTTCGTTGCACGCCGCATTGCTCCTCTTCAATGGCATTCGGAGCCGATGTGGACCTATTCAGGCCCGGATGATAGGATGCGCCTCAGCCCCGATGATCTCTCCCCGGACGAGCTGAAGCAGATCATGAAGGCCCTCTTTGCCACGACGTCCATTTCACCCCCAAGCAACGACGACGCCTTGCCGCTGTTCGTCTATGTGGATGAGAGCGTGCGCGAGGCCCGTGGGCTCCTACCCCTCTTTGATGAATGGGGCATCAGACCCGCGAGGCTCGTCGGGTCCCGCCGCAACCCGTGGGCGGCGGAACAGGAGCAGGTGGGCGACGCGCTGGAGCCGGACAAGGATGAAGAGTCTGGCGAGGATGAGGCTTCCAGAGGCGCCAACCCCTCTGGCGAGGACGAAGCCTCGAGAGGTGCCGACCCCTTGGGGGGCGACGCAGGTTCAAGGAACGCACCGCCGGGCGTGGACCTCCAGGAGATCTCCTCCAGCGGCGACAAGGATGGCAGCAGCAGGAGAGGGCACCACGAGCCCCGCACCAAGGCCCTCCACGACAAGGACGCCGGGGCCGCCTCGAGGGATGCTCCTCCCGAGGAGGCAGCGGTGCCTCCCAAAGAGGCCGGAGCGAGCACCCTCCAGCCGCCCATAGGGAAGAAGAGGGTGTGGCGAGCGGCCGACGAGTAAGTTTGATTCTTTCTTTTTCTTTCAGCATTTGCTTCTGAGAATCCCCTCCTGAAGGGTCTTTGCTTTGTTTGTGTTTCTTCAGCGTACCCGTGGCGCCAAAGAGGCGGCGTCTCCGCAAGCTGGGGGAGACCGCCAGCGCCGCCGAAGAGACGCCCGCGGCCGACGAGCCGCAGCAGGCGGCCGTCAAGCCGCGGCAAGCGGCTGATGAACCGCGACAATCGGCTGACGAGCCGAGGCAGGCGGCTGACGAGCCGCAGCAAGCGGCTGTCGAGTCGCAGCAAGAGACAGTCCCTCCCGCGGGTGAGCACCGCGCGGAGGTGGTGGTGGTCGAGGAGGCGACGACGCCTCCAACTAGGGCAGCTTCTCCCCCCGTGGTTGAGCACCACGAGGAGGAGGTGATTGAGCTGGCGGCGCCCCCGCCAACTCGGGCTGCTACTCCTCCTGCGGCCGAGCACCGCGAGGAAGAGGAAACCGTTGACGAGGAGATCGTCCTGGAGCCGCCCCCAGAGACGGAGGAGGCTCCAACAAGAAGGGCGGACGCGCCCGAGGCTGCGATGGACGCGGCCACCGTTGAAGGGGCGGGGAGCGCCCCCGAAGAGCAAGAGGTGGTGGTGCCTCTGGAGCCCCCAAGCGGCGGAGCCGGGGGCGAGAGGACACCTAGCCCCCTGAGGGCTCTCGACGCGGGCAGCGAGGAAGGCGCCCCCACGAGCCCCCAAGCTGCGACGGGGGCCGCTACAAGCTCGGGGCAGGATGCCCTGGGTGCCTCGACAAGCGTTGAGGCCTCTCTGCCCCACAACGATGCGGGGGTCCTGGCGCTGAGTGAGCCGCGGCCTCGCGCGGCTCGCCGCGATGTTGTCCTCCGCCAAGCGCGGAAGACGCTCGACGAGCTGGTGGCGCTGTTCGCCGAGGAAGATCTCGCCAGGGAGAAGGAGCGGGCGAGGCTTGCTGACGCTTGGGCCCTCCTCCACGAAAGGGTGGAGATGTGCCGCCGGCAGGACGCGGCGGCTAGGGCGGCGCACGAGGAGGCGATCCGCTTCGCCAAAGAGACCCGCGACAGTGTCCAGCGGGAGGCAGCGGAGGTCACGGATCAGCTGGACGCCGCCTGGGAAGCGCTTGAAGTGGAGACCACCGCCAAGCACCAGGAGCTGGCGGCCACCGAACAGAAGTTCGCCGCCGAGTCCAAGGCCGCTAAGGCCAGCCTGAAGGAGCTGCGCGAGTAGCTGGATGCTCGCGAGGGGCAGCTGGCACCTCGCGAGGCAGAGCTGAAGCGGTGCGAGGAAGAGCTCGCCCTCCAGGAGAAGGAGCTGCACCAGCGCGAGGAGCAAGTCCAACTGCTCGAGGAGGCCCAGGCCACCCGCGAGGGGCAACTGCAAGAGCGCGAGAACTCGGTGGCCAGGAGCGAGGCCACCCGCAAGGAGCACCACGACAAGGCCAACGCCGACCTTGCGCTGAAGCAGAAGCGGACCCAGGAGGAGGCCGACGCCAGGGTTGAGCGCATCCGCGAGAGCCTCGCCAACGACTATGACGCCAAGGCCAAGATGCAGGAAGAGCGCTTCACAAAGAAGCGCAACGAGTTCCTGCATCAGATCGAAGGGCTCGAGAAGTCGGAGAGGGAGTTGACCTCTCGCCTCCAGCGCACCAAGGAGGCGCTGACTCGCGCGGAGAAGGAGATCGCCGCCCTGAAGGCGGACCTGGGCGACCTCCAGCAGCAGGTGGGGCTGGCCGCGGACCGCGCGGAGCAAGCGCGAGACTCCGCACAGCACGGCCGGGCCATGACGCGCCAGCGCCAGCTCATGCTCCACGAGCTGGTCCGCCGCGCGAACGCCATCGGGGACGACATGAGGATTGAGGTCCCCCACTTTCCCTCCGGAGGAATCGACGACGAGGCCGCACACACGCACTTCTTCGGGCAATTCCTCGGGGAGCTCGAGAAGGTCGCGAAGCGTTTCGACGAGCACGTCGTGGAAGAGAGCCGCGATCTCCTTGTCCTCGGCACCAGCCGCATCTTCAGCAATCTCCTGAGGCTCTGGCCCTCGTTCGACCTTGGGGCCGTGATGGCGCCGGTCGATATCCGCGACAAGGCGCGGGAAGCCGCTGAGGTGCTCGCCAAGAAATACGACCAAGTCTTGGTCGATGAAGATGAGGGCGACGGCGAGGAAGGTGCCCTGGAGGCGGGGAGCTGCCGTGGACGGAGCGGGTACCTCGAGAGGCGCGACGGCTTAAGCTTCTCCTGGAACTGGACGTGCATGGGGCACATTACCTTAGCATTTCGGTTGTAACAACTTTGTGAGACTTGCTTTAAGCTTTTGAACGTGCTTGTGAATGTTCCTCGGGTGGCTTTTGTCTTTTCCCTTCATGTCTTTTTCGCTCTACGTCTTAGGACCCTCTCTTAGCGCTACACCACCGCCGCTTCGGTATGTGAGAGTCATGGCTCCACAAGGCCGGGGGGTGCGTGAGGCCTCAAGAAGTAAGGGCTCCTCGAAGCGCGATGCTTGGGGCCCCCCTTCGACGTGCAAGCAGCCCATGAGGCATAGAAGAGAGAAAAGAGACTCGAGGGGCAAAAAACCAGCGAGAGGAAATCCGAGCAAGTGTTTTGACTTAGCTTGAAGAGGCGTTTTCGCCTTGGAGAGGGTGCTGGTTCCCTGGCGAGATGTTTTTCTCCTGATGTTGCCTGAGGCTTGGAGAGCCTGTTTTCCTGCACTTGGAGAGATAGGCATACCCACAAGCAGTACATAGCTAGATAACTTATGGTGCTCGTAGGTTCCTTCATGTGTGTCTTGCGAGGAGGACAGGCACCAAGGTTTTTGGTGATCCTTGGTGAGTTGACATGCGCGGGAGCTGACCCATGAGTTCAGAGCTCCTTGGGAGTTGACATGCATGAGAGCTGACCCGCGAGTTCAGAGCTCGGATCCCTTGGGTTTTAGGTGCTGCCGGGATGCTCCCGTGGCATGGCACCCTGCTAGCCCCCGCTCGCGAGATACACATGAGGGATCATACGAGCGAGAGAGGAAAGCAAATAACGCTAGAGCTTACCGAAGCAACAAAATATGCTGGCGCGGTGCGCAAAGGTTCAAATTGACCTGAAACATAGGTTCATTACACTGGCGTGGCCAGAAGCACAAAAAATATCTGCCATGCTCTGGGCATGGGGTCCACATGCTGTGGCTGAGACTCTCGAGGGGCGTGCCCGAGGCAGACGCATGTAGAGAGAGCTCAGGGGGCCCCTAGGCGGGGGTGGCTTTTAGCCTGTGTTCCACCATGACTGGCATGGGGATCCACCTCACCAAGGCATGGTGCCTGAAGAGGTTACCGTGCCGAGGCTTGGTGGCTTGGGAGTCTTCTCGAACGGCCCGCGGCAACGTATAGTAGAGAGGGGAGCCCGAAGTTTTTCCTCGTGGAGGATGATGGCGCGTGGTTCTCCCTTGATGCAAAAAGTTGCTCGCCGGTGGCGATCAGGGGTAGAACTTGCGCAGGTGCTGGATGTTCCAGGGGTTGTGTCGGGGGGCAGCCCCCGAGTGGGGTCAATATGGCGAAATAAGCAAAGACTCAGAGTTGACCGAGTCAATGAAAACCGACATACCATACAGGTTTTATCCGGGGTCAACCGGGTAAAGGTTAACCGACATAGCCCTATGTCGGATCATGATGATTATATGTCGGAATCCCCTTTCTTGTTCTTATATGCAGGAAAGGGCAAGCCGAGTTATGGGCATGGGTGTGCCTATGCCGGGAGAAGGTCATCCCGGACGGTGGACCAAGCTCCTTGAGACACGGAGCGAGACAAGGGCGGCAGTGTGCTGCAAGTGGACGGCATGCCAAGCCTCGGCCACGCCTCTGACGCGGGCGGCGCGGCACAGTGGCCCTAGGCCTAGGCATGGGCATGCTGTCTCATGCAGAGGGGACCGTGGCGACCAGCGCTGCCACGGTCTGGGCATGGTGCAGCGGCGCCCGTGTCGGCCGGAGACCAAAGGGTATGTCGCCAGTAGCAATGTTTTACACTGTAACCCTGGGTTTCCCTATATAAGGGGTACCAGGGGCTCCTCTGACGGGCAACACTTCATTTGAGCCTAGACGCTGGGCAAATACTTAGTCTTTCCTTGGGAGCTAGAGGAGAGCCAGAGAGCTGTTCTGAGACTCGGTAGAGGTGTAGGGTTAGTAGTTTTTCCTACTCAGCTCAAGGAGCAAGCTTGTAATCGCTTGTTAACCACTTATATACATCAGAAAGGCAGGAGTAGGGGTGTTATCTCCTCACGAGAGCCCCGAACCTGGGTAAAATCGGGTGTGTGAGTGTGTTTGTGAGTGTGTGTTTGTGTCTGTACGCTGTGCGTGCAAGCCCTCCCCGGTACCTCCAGCGTCCAATCGGCCCCACCTTAAGCCTATATGGCATCTGTCCGTGCACCACCACGACAGTTGGCGCCCACCGTGGGGCCAGCAGCGGCGCTGGCTGGTGTGTTCATCCGGACGGGTTCCTTCATCGAGTCGGGTGAGCGCGTTCTCTGTGGCCTTGTCCACAGGTTCGGCTCGCTCAACGTCGTCAGCGACAACGCCGGCTGTTTCGGCAGCAGGCCACTGCCCCGGAACGGCTGCCTCATCGAGTTCGGCTCCCTCACCGTCTACGTCGCCACCGAGGTCCCTTGCCGGTTGCCCGAAAGGGTGCAGGTTGCAGCGGATCCCCCCGCTGTCTGTGCGGCTCGCGGCCGACGTATCGCCCGTCCCGCTGCTAGCTGTGCAGAGGTCATGATGACCGCCCCGGTTGCTGGTGCCGGGGTGGCCGAGATCAGCACCAGATCCGCCAGGACGGGACGCCCGCCGCTGGAGAGGCCGGAGAACCGTCAGGAGCTGGCCAGTACTTCCGCTGTGCCGGTGGTGCAGAGTCCTCTTCAGGACGCGATCGAGAAGCTGACAACCCCAGTGGCTCCAAGCGCAGATGTTGTTCTAACTCAGGCGGAGTTGGAGCAGCAGCGCCAGGAGATACTCCGAGAGGCCCAGGAGGTGGCCCGAGTCAGACAGGACTTCGACATATCCCTCCGTGAGTACAATATCGCTCATGGTTTTACACCGGTAGCTAACCCGGTTAGTCGCATAAATGAAGTACGTGCTAGAGGTAGAGACCTCAATGCCGAGATAGCTAGAGATGGTAGACCCAGATCTAGTAGAACTGCTAGTCATGTGTCGGCAGGCCGGCCGAAATATAGTACACCGGGTAAGAACCTTAGAGCTGCTGAGGCTGCCATAGCAGAGTTGCCTAACTTGTCCGGTGAAGCTCGTAGTAGGCAGCAGGACCGAGTAAATGAGTTGGTAGCTGTAGCCAACCGTCAGAATGAGGCATTCCGGAATGCAAATCCGGGTGTAGGAGGATCCGGGTACCTTTACTCGGGTGGAAATGCTGGAGGAGTGTCCAAGGGACAGGCCTCTTCGCCGTATGTCGGCGCAAGCCGTGGCCAGAGTGTGAACTCTGGCAAGAACAAACAGCTGCAGGTGTACGATCCGGTATATGCCGGAAAGCAGAAGGCTGCCCAAGGCAATGTCAGCCAGGGAGGCCCAGGACCCGTTCAGGGTAGACAAGAGGCCAACCAGGTCAATCCGGCAAATCCGGGTCAGCCACCTCGGTATCCGGCACCCATTCCACCTCGTCATCAAGCGGGTGCCGGGTATGCCGAGCCGGCCGCTGACCGGTACGACGACGGTTACTCGGCCATGGAGCGGGCCGGGTACACAAGATACAGAGATCTGGCAACCGAGGGCGCACTCGGTGCTAGGCTGGGAGCTCGCCAGCTACCGGCTCACGACGTACGCAACAAGCTTGACAGAATTTATCTGTCTGAACTGCTGGAGGAGCAAGGCCCACCGGGTCCTGCGTGCTTTGGACCCCGGATCATGAAGCAGGCACCGGTGCCGAATTTCCAGCTCCCCCGGGGTGCAAAGACCTATGACGGCAGCACCAAGCCGGAGGACTGGTTGACAGATTATGTCACCGCGGTGCATATCACTGGTGGTAGTCGCCGATGGGCCGTACGATATGTGCCGCAGATGCTAGAGGGACCAGCCCGAATCTGGCTGAACAACCTGGAGGAGAACAGCATTGACTGCTGGCTCGACTTCTCCGACGCCTTCGTCAGCAACTTCTCCAGTACTTACAAGAGGCCGAATTGACCTCAGCAGCTGTCCATGTGTCTGCAGCGAGAAGACGAAACAGACCGGGAGTACCTGACCCGGTGGAGCACGATTCGGAACTCCTGTGAAGGAGTGATCGAGTCACAAGCCATTGCATGGTTTGCGCAAGGATGCCGACATGGCTCCATGCTTTGGCAGAGACTCCAGAGGGAGATGCCGGCCACCTTGGCCGAGACAATGTCAATTGCTGACAGCTATGCACTCGGTGATCCGACTCAGCCCTTGCTGACCCAGGTTGATGTGGGCAGGAGGTATCCTGCTCAAGACCGAGATAGATCGAGCCGGCGTAGCGATCGCCCGGATAACCGAAACAAGAGAAGAGACGACCGACCGGATTACCGGTACGGGTCGGACCAGGTCGCAGCTGTCGACCAAGATCAAGCGGGTGCCGGCAGCAGCCAGCGCCAGAAGAATGAGGGTCCCTCTTGGGGCCAGAACTCGGAAGGAAGGAAGCCATGGAATGGCGAGAGGAAGCCGTGGAACGGCGAGAGAAAGCCGTGGAACGGCGAAAGGAAGCCATGGAATGGCAACAAGAAACAGTTGGATGATCAGGAGAGGTACATCTACGAGAAGATGCTGGATGGCCCTTGCTGCTTTCACACCAGACACCCCAGCAAACTGGCTCAACACTCGACTCGTGACTGTGATCGGCACAAGAATCAGCCAGCAACTGCTGGTCCGATACCGAGACCCGCACCTCTCACGGGTGCAAACACTCAGCCTCTTAATGCTCAGCCAAGGCAAGAGGATGTCAACCAGGTGGCCAACAACAACAACAACAACTACTACTACAACAACAATGCTGGCCCGAGTAGGCAGAATGAGTATCGGAAGCCCCATCAGAGTTAAATGGTCTTTGTGACCGAGCCAACGGACAAGCAGAGTCAACACCGGGGAGCGATGGAGGTAAAAGCGCTCATGCTGGCCGTGCCCAAATTTATGTACTGGTCCGAGGATGAAGTCAGCTGGAGCATCAGGAACCATCCCAAGGTCATGCCAAACCCGGGTGGCTATGCTCTGGTTGTGAATCCGACATTCGTTGGACCCAGCATCAATGTCAGCTTCAGCCGAGTTCTCGTTGATAACGGGAGCAACATCAACATCATGTACCGGGATACAATGATGAAACTCGGAATAACCGAGAATATGATGCAGCCAAGCAGGACAACTTTCCACGGCATTGTGCCGGGTGTCTCGCATGCGCCCATGGGAACAGTCTGGGTGGATGTCTCCTTCGGGGACGAGAGCAACTGCAGGACCGAGAGTCTGCTGTTCGAGGTCGTGGATCTCGAAAGTCCGTATCATGCCTTACTCGGTAGGCCAGCACTCGCCAAGTTCATGGCGTCCACTCATGTGGCCTACCTGAAAATGAAGATGCCGGGTCCGAATGGTGTCATCACTATCTCGGGTGACTACAGGCGCTCCATGGAGTGTGCCTCTGCCGGGTCACTTCTGGCCGAGTCTCTGGTGATTGCCGCCGAGAAGAAGAGAATTCATGAGGTGGTGGCTCTGGCCCAATCTGCTCAACTCGGTATACCGAGTTCGGCCAACCCGCAGCAGACTGCAACCTTCCAGGCGGCGAAGGAGTCCAAGAAAGTTGGTGTTGACGAGTCTAACCCGAAACATACTGTCATCATCGGTGCCGGGTTGGACAGCAAATAGGAAAGCGAGCTCATCCACTTCCTACGTGAGAATCGGGATATCTTTGCATGGTCCAGTCAGGACTTGCTGGGTGTTCCGAGGGAGTTGGCTGAGCACTCTCTGCATGTCAGGTCAGATGCTAGGCCTGTGAAGCAACCGACAGGGCGTCTTGCCGAAGGAAGAAGGAAAGCTGTGGGTGACGAGTTAGCCAAGTTACTCGCATCCAATGCCATTGTAGAAGTGAAGTACCCGGACTGGTTGGCTAACCCGGTCCTGGTAGAGAAGAAAAAAGATGAACCGGATGCTGCCACTGTCTGGCGCATGTGTGTCGACTACACACATCTGAACAAAGCATGTCCTAAAGATCCATTCCCGCTGCCCCGGATCGATCAAGTGATCGACTCCACGGCCGGGTGTGAGCTACTCTCCTTTGTAGATGCGTACTCTGGTTTTCACCAGATACCGCTGAACCCAGATGATCAAATAAAGACTGCTTTTATCACCCCGTACGGGGCTTATTGCTATCGTGTTATGTGCTTTGGCTTGAGAAATGCTAGCGCAACTTATCAGCATTGTATGCAAAAATGTCTGCATGACCAGGTAGGCAAAAATGTACAGGTGTATGTCGAGGACATAGTCATTAAAACTAAAGAAAAACACACCCTGCTGGATGATCTCAAAGAGACATTCGCAAACCTGCGGAAATTCCGACTTAATCTTAATCCGGATAAATGTACATTCGGTGTGCCGGCAGGAAAATTACTCGGTTTCCTCGTGTCAAGCCGAGGTATCGAGGCAAACCCGACTAAGATCCGGGCGATAGAAAATATGAAGTTGCCGAAATGTCTCCGAGATGTCCAGAAATTTACCGGATGTTTAGCTTCTCTGAGTGTGTGTTTGGTTCGTGGATTAAGTAGGTTGGGATGGACCGGCCCAGATTTTTGGGGTGGGATGGTTCCTACTTCATTTTTAGTGTTTTGTTTGGTTGAGGGATGAATGGATCAGATTCAGAGTTTGCAAGACGTTAATACCTACATGTTAACAGACCATTAAGTATTAATTGCTTGAAGCAACAGGGCCAAGATGCGCACGGAGCCGTCGTCGTCTCGACACGCGCGGACGCCTCCGCCACTGGCCGAGACGCGCGCGGACGTCGCCGCCGCCTGCCGGGACGCCCGCGGACGCGGACGCCGACGCCGCCGCCGCTGGCCGAGATGCGCGCGGACGCCGCCGCTGGCCGAGACGCGTGCGGACGCCGCCGTCGGCCGAGACGCGCCACCGTCGACGGCTCTCCTCCCTCCAAAGCATCCTCGTCCAGCTGCTCCGCCGCCATGGACGGATCGCCAAACCTTGTCTAGCTCCTCTGCCATGGACGACCGTGCTTAGCCGTGGTGTCCGCCGGCCGGACTAGCAGTAACACGCCAACACGCCGGTCATCCTGTGGCGTTGCTATTGTCGGGATGAGAATGCAGGAGCCCGCCGGCCGGCCGTCCCGTGGCTTCACTAATTTCGGGATTAGCGCGAGGACGACGACCATTAGAGAGGACGGAGAGAATATTACGTTCGGTCCACTTGATTAAAAAACTGGGCCAAATGGTGCGGCCGATTTGAAGGAATCATTTGATTCAGCATTTGGGCGGTATATTCCCTCATGGGGATTGAATCATCCACTACACTCGATAACCAAACACATAAAAACAAGGACCATCCGACTCCATCCCTGGTTGGGTCTGGAACCAAACACACGCTGAGTCATTTCTTAGGTCGGTTGGGAGAAAAGGCCTTGCCCTTATACCAACTAATGAAAAAATCAGACAGGTTTAGCTGGACTCCGCAAGCGGATGTGGCGTTTCACGAGTTAAAAGCAATGTTGGCCACTGCGCCGATACTGGCTTCGCCATTACCGAGTGAGCCCATGCTGCTCTACATTGCGGCCACTAACTGAGTCGTTAGTGTCGTAGTGGTGGTGGAGCGAGAAGAAGAAGGAGCTACCGTGCAGAGGCCGGTATATTATTTGAGTGAGGTGCTCTCCGCATCGAAACAAACTATCCTCACTATCAAAAAATGACTTATGGTGTCTATATGGCAGCCAAAAAACTAAAGCATTACTTCCAGGAGCATCCCATAACTGTTGTAAGTGCGGCCCCTGTGTCGGAAATCATAGGCAACAAAGATGCCAGTGGCCGAGTCGCCAAATGGGCTATCGAGCTTGCGGCTTATGCGCCGCAGTATGCGAGAAGAGATACCATCAAATCTCAAGCGGTGGCCGAGTTCCTTGTGGACTGGGCCGAGATGGAATATGAGCCGTCCTTACCGGACTCCAACTACTGGAGAATGCATTTTGACGGGTCCAAGGTAAAAGAGGGCCTGGGAGCTGGTGTAGTTCTTACCTCGCCAAAGCGAGATCAGCTGAAATACGTATTGCAAGTACACTTTGCAGCATCCAACAATGTCGCCGAGTATGAAGCACTGATTCATGGACTCAAAGTGGCCAAAGAAATTGGAATCCGCCGGATCATCTGCTATGGTGACTCGGACCTGGTGATTCAGCAAACATCAGGCAACTGGGATGCCCTAGATGCCAACATGGCGGCATACCGGTTCCATGTCCAGAAAATTTCGGGATTCTTTGATGGGTGCGAGTTCACGCACATTCGGCGGACGGATAATGAAAGTGCAGACATGTTGTCCAAGATTGGGTCATATCGGCAAGCCATTCCGCCCGGAGTGTCACTGGAGCATCTTCATAAGCCATCAATCAAGCCTTCACCCGAGTCAGAATCGATATTCATCCCGGGTAATCCGGAGCTCGGTGTCATCCCGATGGATGTAGATGTCGGAAGCAAGTTGCAGGACTCGGGGACTGCTGCGCAGGACCCGGGGACTTCCATGGAGGTCGATTACATTCAGCAGGACTCGGCGACTACGCTGGAGAATTGGAAAGCTGCTTGGCGGAACTCGGGGACTCCTTGGGAGGACTCGGGGACTCACCAGCCTATGTCGGGTGTGGTGATGTCGGTGGATGCAATGGAAATCGACGAGCCTGTACTCGGCACTCGCCCGGTACCGGCATGGGCACGGCCCATCATGACATTCATGTTGGACGGCACTCTACCGAGTGATGAGGTCTTGGCCAGACAGATTCAGAGGCGATCCAAATCCTTCACCATCATCAATCGTGAGCTGTACAAGAGAAGTGTGACCACTGTGCTTCAGCGCTGTGTCGAGCCAGAAGAGGGAGAAAGAATCCTCCGAGATATTCACCAGGGGGAGTGTGGTCATCACGCCTCTTCCCGAGCTATAGTGGCTAAAGCATTCCGATATGGGTTCTACTGGCCCAGCGCTTTGCAACAAGCAGAAGATATTGTCCGGAAATGTGAAGGATGTCAGAGGTTTGCTCACAAGATTCATATGTCGGCATCAGCTCTTAAGACTATTCCTATCACTTGGCCATTTGCTGTGTGGTGTCTGGATATGGTGGGACCCTTTAAGCCTGCCCGAGGTAACATGACTCACATCCTGGTGATGGTGGACAAGTTCACCAAGTGGATCGAGGTGAAACCGATTAGAAAATGCGATGGCCGCACCGCCGTGTCATTCCTAAAGGATATTATCCTAAGGTATGGGCATCCGCATAGCATTATCACGGATAATGGCACCAATTTCGCAGAGGGAGCCTTTGCTCGGTTTTGCCAGGAAAAAAGAATCCGGCTAGACCTGGCCTCGGTTGCGCATCCGCAGTCCAATGGACAAGTGGAAAGATCAAATGCCTTAGTCTTATCCGGCATCAAACCCCGGTTGATTGAGCCACTGTTGCGTGCTCCGGGTTGTTGGCTGGATGAGATTCCGGCAGTACTGTGGAGTCTGAGGACTACACCGAATCGTTCTACCGGCTATACGCCATTCTTCTTGGTTTATGGAGCTGAGGCAGTTCTGCCAACCGACATAGAGCATGACTCGCCGAGAGTCGCATTGTATACCGAGTCAGAGGCAAAGGAAGCCCGAGAAAATGATGTTGATCTGCTCGAGGAAGCAAGAGAATTGGCATTGTCCAAGTCGGCAATATATCAGCAAAATCTCCGACGCTATCATAGCCGGAAAGTAAATCCTCGCAAGTTTCGAGAAGGGGACCTGGTCCTTAGGCTGGTACAGCGCACCGCCGGAATGCACAAGTTATCGCCTCCTTGGGAAGGGCCATTTATTGTGAGCAAAGCTTTGAACAACGATGCATATTATCTTATTGATGCCCAGGCACAGGTGAAGAACCGAATGGATAGATCCGGAGAGGAGACCAAGCGACCTTGGAATGTAGCTCTTCTTCGCCCTTTTTACTCTTAAAGACTCACTGTATGTATCTCGAAACTTTGAAATGAAATGTCGGCACCCCGAAATGAAACTCGGGGACTGCCTTGCTATGAATCTTGTGTTGTATGCTTGTTTATCTCTGTTTCCTTTATGTCGGGTGGCTTCAAAAATCGCGCTTCCATGTTTGCTAGTATTGTATGCTATGTTTTTGTGATTTTGTGACCCGAATGCCAAGAAACCCATCAGAGGTAGGCAAGGGCAGAGATTGCAAGGGATAGTAAACAAGAAAACAGACGCGGGGACTCGGTCCAAGAGCGACTCGGTTTTCTTTTGTTGTCTTTTCGTTTTGTGTCGGATGGCTCTAGACCATGTTTCAAAGTTTTGAGTATTGTATGCTATGTTTTTGTGATTTTGTGACCCGAATGCCAAGAAACCCATTGAAGGTAGGCAAGGGCAGAGATTGCAAGAGATGGTAAACAAGAAAACAAACTCGGGGACTCGGCCCAAGTGCGATTCGGCACGAGTTGTTTCGTTCCTAATTTTTATGTCGGATGATTATGAGCTTTGACTCAAAGTTCATTAGTATTGTATGTCGTATGTCGGTAATCTTGTGACTCGACTGTCAAGAAACCCAAAAGAGGTAGACAAGAGCAGAGGTTGCTAAGTATGGTAAACAAGAAAACGAGCTCGGGGACTCGGTTCAGAATGATTCGGCATAGTAGTTAAACCATGCTAAAAATGTGCAAAGTAAACGAACCAAGTACCAAGCATAAAAAAGCTAGAGGTTTATATTACATTTGCACCCGGCATTCCGGGGATTTGATGATTTGAGTTTTTCTCTAAGTCTAGGCAGCAGGATCCTAGATACTCGGAGCAGAGGCGGCGGCATCGGTCTTGGCCGGTTCCGAGGTCGAGGTCTCGGCGCTATCCTTGGTCGCAGCGGCTGAAGTGATGCCTGTGGCTGTGTCGGGAGGAGTATCGGCTTGGATTTCTTCATCGACGGGCTCTTCGTTTTCTTCTTCGTCCTCGCCATCGGTCTCCAATTCTTCCGAGTGAGGAACCCGATCACCCGGGACAAAGCTGTGTACTGGAGCATACTGGATGAGCGAGTGAGCCAACTCTTGGCGGCGCTGGATGTGCTCCGGGTCAGAGAGCCACCTGGACCCGTCCCGCACTGTCTTCAGCATGTCGAGGTCAAGCTCCTCGTACCAAGATAGCACATAAGTTAGCGCTTCATCCGCTCCGACTCGGGCGGCGGATGATCGCCAATCATCGAGCCTTTCCTCGGAGGCCAACAGGCATTTGGCCAGTTCATCCACAACCAAAGGGGCCTCACACCCGGGCCAGAAAACGTTGTAAGCTCTGATTGCAGCGGTGAGGAGATTCATCCCGATTGCCCTCATGGGAACCAACCGTGCCTTCAGAGCCACCAAGTGGGCGTCCATATCCCACTCGGCCGAGATAGGGCCATCTTGGATTTCCTTGAACCGGTACTCATTTGCGCTCTTGTCCGCAGCGGCCTTGGTGTGGGGGAAGCATTCTGAATAGGGAATGGCTAACGCCAAAATAAGTTACAGGAGAAGAAAAGTGAGAAATTGATTAAAGGCAGAACTCGGAAGGGGCTTACTGTCCATCTCGGAGTTGATGCTGGAGATGTCCACCAGCCACTTCGCAATCTTGGCCTTCATATCTCGGAGCTCGCTCGCAGCCGAGGTTACCTCGGATTTAGATTCTGCCAGAGATTCCTTCAGCTTCCGAGTCTCCTCTTCTTGGACTTGCTTCTCGGTGGCGGCGGTCTTCTCCGACTCGGCGGCTCGACTCCGAGTTTGCTCCAGCTCGGCCTTCAGTCGGGATATCTCCTCCTGCTCCTTCTTCAGCTCGGCCTGGTGCGCAAGCTCGCGCTCCTGATGTGCGGCTGTGCTGAGGTAGCTGACATCAGAATGAGAAAATTGATGCAAGTACAAGGTTGAAAGGCGAAATATGGCTTACTCTCGATTTCCGAGATCCGTTTCTCCAACCCTTCAGCCTTGAGCGCCGAGTCAGCTACTTGGTCCAGCTTGGCCCGGAGCAGCTTGAACTTGTTGGAAAGCGCCTTGTGCTCCAGCAGCAGCTTGCGGTGCAGTTGTGTGCGCTTGTTCATGCAAATCTGAAAAGAAGAGATGTTAGTATTATTGATGAAGATTCAGGCCAAGTTACCCTCACTCAACCGAGTCATTTTTACTCGGCTGAGCCACAGTCACTCAACCCGAATCTCGGGGACTGGGGATGGATAATATCTATGTTAAAGAAGTAAACTGAGTTATATCTAACCGAGTCATCTTTACTCGGCACAACTTACCGCAGCTGTTTGGTCAACAGCAAGAAGGGCAGTTTTGGCTGCGGCTATCTTTTGGGCCAACAGACTCGGCCCTGCCGGATGTTCGGAAATGATCTGGCCTACTGGTGACTTCGAGCTCACTTCGCTCAAGTCGGCGGCGTTCCAATCCATATGATAATGCTCGAGGGAGCCCAAGCTTTTTCCGCTAAGTGTTTGCAGTGGCGCAAACCCCCAGCTGGTGGTCTGGATGCTGCCGGATGTCGCCGCTCCTGTGCTTGGTGGCACAATCCACTGCCGTTCCGGGTTGGCCGACACCGTAGTCACTGGTGCCTTTCCAGTTGTTACCCCAGTTGAGGGAACTGGGGCCTTGGATGTTTGTGGCTGTGGCTGCGGCTGCGCCGGTGGCGGTGTTGGCTTGGCCGTGGATGTCGACTTGGATTTTGAGGGCGAGGGCGCCGACTTGCGTTTTGGCGGCTGCTGTGCTGCAGAAGGTTGAGGCTGTTTCTGTTTCTGCTTCTGCTGGGATGGTGGTGGCTGATCTTGCTGCTGCTGCTGTTGCTGTGGTTGCGGCTGTGTCAGCTGTTCTTGTTGCTGCTGCTGACTCGGCTGCGCCGAGTCCTGCTGGACTTCGGTCTGCTCCACCTCGGGAGCCGAGGAGCTGGTCCCGAGATAAATTACTTGGTCTGGTGCTGCGGTTGCGGCCGCGACCGAGTCTTCAGTTCCGGCTCCGGATCCCGGAGCCGAGATGTCCGCAACCGGACTCATTCTCATTGGACTCGGAACCCGAGTATCGTCGGGCCGAGGTGGCGTCGGTGTCCTTGGCGGGATCCGGTCGGTGGACCCAGTAGTGGGGGCCTTCGTCTTCAGAGGAGCCGCGCTGGAGAGTCAAAACAGCAGTGTATGTTGTCAAAAGGAGAAATACAGAAAGAGCAAGTTTAATCAAATGCATAAAGTATATGTCGGCAAGAGGGGATCTTACCCCTTAGTGACAGGGCGCTGGCGTTTCACCGTTGTCTTGGTCCTTTGTTTCTTCTTTGCAGGACCAGAGGGGCCGGAAGTTCCGGCATCTGCTGAGGCGGCTGTTCCCGCTGGGCGCTTCCGAGCTGCACCCTTGGGTCCTGTGGCGAGCGGTGCCACCTCGACCACTTCATCCGAGTCAGCTGAGGTCGGGGACATCGGATATGAGTATGCTACGGGGAGAGGATCATACACCTCTAAAACCCGACAATCGTCGTCTTCATCTTCAGACCAATTTCGGATGGAGGAAGCGCGAGTCTTACCCGTGGTAGAAAGTAAGCTGGCGTCCGGGATGGGCACGTTGTCCTCATCATCCGGGTCTTCTGAGTCGGCTTCGACCCGGTCTTGACCCCAGTTGGCAGAGGGGTTGTGGGGACCCCGGACTAGTTGTCCGAAATACCCTTGTGCCTACATCAGCGATCCCATGATCAGTGTGTCGCTGAGCACAATCAACTGGTAATCAAGAACATCCATAAATACCGAAGGAATATACTTACTTGATTGAAGTCATAATCTTCAATAGGTACTTGCAGCGGAAATCAACAAACAACGTGGAGCCCAAGTCGTTCGCCTTAACCCTACAGGCAACTGACTGGGAAGCGCCCTAGTTCGCATTGACGTCATTTCCGCCTCCTTCTTCAAGCTGCTCTTCCTTAAAATCTGGCTAAGACAATAGCCAGGGACGAAACCATTATGAGTACAATGGGAATTGTACTCGCAAACTACCCCCGAAAGAGCATGCACTACCCTTTTTGTCTTTTTATATATATCGTTTGAGTAAAACTTTGTTTTCTTTGAAAACTCTAATCCTTATTGAAAAGAGAATGATAGACTTTGTTTAATAAAACTTTGTCTGAAAACTCTATAACTTTGGTTGAAGTAAAATAAGAGAAATTTTATAACTTTTCATAAACCTGGTATATTTTTCAAAATATCTATAGCCTTTGTTAAAGAAAACGAAAAGAAGGCTTCCATAAAACTGTCTTTGTAAGGAGTTTTCTTTTTAAAACATTTTTCCCAAAAAATAGCTGTTTGTTAAAATAAGAAGTCCCTTTTTAAAAACGTTTTTCCCGGAAAATCACCATTTTGCTTATTTATCCAAAACTCCTCCTTTTTCCCGACCATGTCTCATCATGGTCCAATTATTTCCAACAACTCATACCAGCACATTGGCATAGTTGCTTAAAACATCCTTCACATCATTTTCTCTTTCAAATCTCAAACCTTTTTCCAAAACTTGCACATAGGCCTAGTACAGCCTCCCAACTGTCCATATCCGAGGACTCGGCTATTCGAATAGTTTTACCCTCTACAGAGGTAGCACGCTTTTCCCACACCCATCCGGTAGCTCATCGTGTCTGCCACGTCCCGCCATACAAGGTGTATGCGATGTTGAGCCACCGGCCATAGCCTTTCCTTTGCTCATGCTAGTATAGGACCCTGCCCTTACGATTTCACCATTCCTTCAACACCTAGTACAGGATCCCCCGTCGAGGAACCTAGGTGTAAGGACTCGTAGTTTTGCCCGGCGGGCGCGAAGCTCTTCAATCCCTCAATCCCTCAGATTGCCGGGACCCAGGTCAGGGGGTAGGTCGCCATGACCATCCCCTCATGCATAACGGAGTCATCTCCGTCGATGAGGTATCCAGTACTAACACGAGCAAACTATATGACTACGCTCGTTCCCATATTTGGGTAGATGTGGTCGCACAGGTTATCGGCTGGTCGTCATGGTACTAAGACACAATGTGCATTTTTCATAAACATTACCGATCACCTCTTTTCCACTTCCATGCCGACCATTCGGCATTCCACATTTTTCCAAGTACTTTGAAAAGGAGTTTTGGAATAAATCATATTTTTCCATCCTATAGTTATACATATCTACTCTTGGCAAAATAGTTTTTCATATTTTTGTAAAAGGTTTTTAAAATCATCGCTACTTTTGAATACTTCAGGTGATCAAATAGATGAATATAAATGCAAGCTCAGTGAAGTAGCTTGCCTGTTTTCAGCATAATGTCGTTGGACTTCTCCTTACTGATCAAAGAAATAATTTCTGATTCTTCTCCAATAAATCCTTCCCAAGGATCACTCCGGTAGCGTTTATATCTAGCGTCGCAAAAGGGAAAGAACACAATCAACACACAGTAGGACACTCCAACAACAAACATCAAGCAATACTAACAAACAACAATCATGAGAGAAGATTATTATCTACCAAACAAGTTTGGGCAATCACCAACCCTACTCATATTTAAAAGTTATGTTTAAGGTTGTGATTAAGCATCTTTATTTAAACAGGAAATACTTCAGACAAAAGTTAAGCTACCAACTCTTTTATTTAATTCACAACATTCTACCAAGCTAAGGTAGAGACCTTAACATGATACTCAAGCTAGCACTCAACTTGAATATAAGCAAGTTTAACAAACAAGGCTAGTATATTAACCACATAAAGATAACCTAATTATCAACATAAACAAGCCATACATACCATTTCTAAACTACTCAATCAAGCATCATAACAATCTCATGCATCACACATAGCTACTGCACTCACAAAGCAACACAATTTGATTTCAATTTAATTTAATTATCTATTATTTAATTAGGGCTTAAATAAGGCAGAAACTAGTGGTGCATGGTTAATTGCATAACTTGGCTTCTGTTCATCACAAAAATGTGAACTAAAATTCTGTGGATAGCTACTGATGTGTAGAAGACAACCCAATTGGATTTAATTCAATTTGGGTTATTAAACTCCCTGTATAAATGTTTTAATCCAGAATGTTGGTTTTCTTGTTTTTGCTACAACTCAAGTTAATTGTATTTAAAAATTAAATCCTTTTAGGGATAGCTAGTATTTCTTATATGTGATCTAACAAAATTGGTTTGACCTCATTTGGATTAGTAGAGTATCAGAAACAAACAAGTTTAGGTTTTATACTTTCTGTGGCATTTTGATTATCATTATTTATTTATTAATCTAAATGGGGTGAAACCACTTTAGTTAGTTAGATAATTTCATAAGCTTTCCAGAACATTTTCACTTGCTTTTTTTAGATTCCTAGATCTCAAGATATTGAATTTCAAAGTTCTAATCAAATTTCTGACAGAGAAATCTACCCATTTTAAGTTTATCAATTAGCACATTTGGCATTTTCATTTTAAATCAGGGAATTACTCTTAATGTTCATGTCTTGCATCACTGTGAAGATTACATGTTTTATTTGCTACAAGATTTTAGTTTGCTATTTTTAGGCCTCTGGTTCAATAGCAATTTGCATGGGAAGTAGGCTATGTTCTGTTATTGCAGTGTTGAGCTAACTGATTAGCTATATTGCCCAATTTAAATCTTTTAGCCAGATTTTAATTCAGGGTTCAAACTACTTGCTCATGACAGTCTGCTAACTATACTAACATGTCATTCCCTGGAATACTCCTAAATAAAATTAGGTGAATTAAGATCAACAGCTAAAGACAGAAATAAATATCTGTTTCAGAAATTTTTCTGAAACAGATAGGACATAGCTACTTTGTCCATATATTCGAGGATGCTAGACTAAACATTTTGGACATACAAGACTTGCAGATGATTCTATGAATCGAGTTCTTTCCAACCATATAAAGTTTGTAAATTTTGGTTCAGTAGATTTTCCACAATTTAATTGGAAAGTGGGCTAACCTAATCTGTGGTTTCCCAGACTTAGCCGTTTTCAGAAATAAACGAAACGGTACGCGGCCGTTGGATCTCGATCCAACGGTCCACGTTCAAAGCATCGGCGACGACCACATCTTGGCGGCGCCACCGTGCTGCCGGCGGTGGGGCGGTGGCTAGCGGCTCACCTAGGGCTCGGTTGACGGCGGCGACGGCGGGAATCGGCGTCGGAGGCTCGGGGACGGCTGTAGACGGAGTTGTAGGTGCTAGGACGGCCGGGTTCGTCGGCGACGGCGGTGTGGCCTTCACGGACACCGAGCGGCGACGGCGAGCTCCTGGCGGCGATCCTGTGCAAGACACGGCGAGAGCGTGAGCGTGCGGCGGCGGTGATGAGTGGCAGAGAGCCAGAGAGGGGAAAGGGAGAAAGAGAGGGGCAGCACGGCCACCAATTGGCCGTCGCCCACCTCGGGCAGCGGCGGAGCTTGGAGACGATGCCGGGCAGCAGCAGCCCAGCGGCGGCGATTTCGCCCTCCTGGCGGTGTGCTAGAGGTGGTGGAGGTAGGGAGAGGCACTGGAGTGGAGCGGGGTGGAGGAATTCGAGCTCGGGGCGGCTTGCTTAAATAGCCGGAGCCCGGTCCATGGTGGACACGGTGCTGGGGCGGGGCAGCGGCCACACGGGCTCGCCGTAGGGGTGGTACGAGGGCGGCTACGGTGTGGGGTGTCCAAGGGGCAGGAACGGGGGCGTGGACGGCGCGGCGCGAGCTCGGCAGGGGGGGACGGCCTGGCGGCTCGGTGCGTGCTCGGGCGGTGCGGGCACGGCCATGTGGTGTCGGGGGCGGCCGATGCCCGTGTCCAGGGGGTGCGGTGCGTTGCTGGGAGAGGCAAGGAGCGGCGCTAGGGCTAGGTGGACGGCTACGGTGTCGCCTACACGGGCGCGGCAGGGCGGCATGGCCACAGTGCCCGTGCTCCCAGGGGTGGCGACGATCAATGCGACGGCTAGGGGGGTTCCCGTGCGAAATTGGTGTGCTGGGCAGGTCCGTGGGGTGGAGAGAGGTGGTGGGGTGCAAGGAATCGAAGAACAAACACCCTAATCCATCGATTTGATCCTCAGTTCGTCGGATTTGGGGAAGAACAGGGTGGTGCACACCACCTGTTCGACACAATGTCTGAACAAAATTTAAATTCATATTTTTGAAATTTGTTTCCACAAATGGCTTCAAACATGTTAATAAGTATTTTTGGTGCTATGATGGGATTTTTTTGATAAGTGCCTCATAGCACATTTTGTGGTTTAAGGTGAATAAAGAAACAAATAGGATTTTAAATTTGGATTTTTGAAAAATACCTTTGAAGAGGGAAGAAATATTAGAGCAAAGTGGGAGTGAGCACTATGTCACCCCAATGATTTTTTTTTGATTTAAAAGAAAATATTAATTTCTCACTTGGAGAAATTTGGGTGGCACTTGTCCCATTAATTTATGTGTTGATGCTTTGCTTTTGTTTCTTTTATTTTCCTCATATTTCTATTTAACACAACAATATTCACATCACAATCAAGACCACACAATTCAAACCACATGAATTAATCACACCACCATTTCCATAATTAACCATATTATCTTATAAAAATGATCACACTCAATTATGACAAGATGATGTTTAAAAAATATCTCAACTCATAATTTAATTGTTTTCAAAAAGGTTTGAGAAAGGAAATATGTGGGGTAATATATTTCCCACTAGAGTTGTTTTCAAATGGAGTGGAAATCAGGGTTTATAAAATGGGAGTTGCATATACATGCAAAATATCATGGTTAGCTTTAGATAGGAGATAACATATAGATCTCCATATTTTTGGGAACACATAATTTTGGAAATACTTTTACTTTCTCAACTAAAGGGTATTTTATTTGTTGCTGAAATCAAACATCATTGAAATAGACTTTGGCCAAAATAAGATTAGAAAAAAGAATATATGGAATCTACTCTTGTCATAACATGAGCACCAAGTTTAATATATTTTACTTGGGCTGGATTCTTGGATTAATATTTACTAGTCAAACAACATAAACAACAAGTCACAGAAGGTCAAACAGAACAATATAAAGGAAAACACAATCATTAGTGTAGTAATTTCAAAAAGTTTTTGTTGGTTCTGAATTTTGGGTCTCGTTAATTCTTATTATAAATTTGGGGTGTTACAAATCCTTCCCCCCTTAAAATAAATCTCGTCCCGAGATTTGCCCGGGGGTACAGGGGAGTACGAGGGCACGAGTTTTGGGCTGGCTATACTTCCGAGGTCGATGCTTCTTTAGTGAGGTTGCCAGGTGAGATATTGACAAATTGATATTGCGAGGTCGTTCCTTGTCGATAATTTTCTCTGATGGGTTTAGATCCTGGATGATAGGGTGGACTTGACGATCGATGCTGTTGGATAGTCTTGGTTGGTTGCTTCCAGTTTCTACTAGGCTGAGGTGCAAGGAACTAACTATTACCACTTTCTGGTCTACCTATTGCTGGTCTTCCCCCCTTAAAAGGGGTTTTTAATCGGTCTTGCTGAAGTTTGTAGCCGAAGTTGACTTGGAGGCATTATCCTTTTTGAGTAGCTTGACGATCTTCGTCTCGGTTGTCAATCCTTGGTGCTTGGGGTGGTGCAGATATCACTTCCTGATATTGTCGCCTTACGAGGGTTGCAGGAGGGGACGCGTGGTTTTCAGGATGCGTCGAGTCTGCGTACTCGACTCTCTCCGGTTTCTAGTTAGAAAAAGGATGTTATAAACGTCTAAATTCATCTGGACTTGCTTGGTGGTTGATGTTGTCCACAGCAGGTGCTTACGTCGTTTGATTCTTCTGGGTATTCCATTGGTTATTTGTCTTCATGCTTGTCCTTCTTCAGCTGAGTAAAGGAGGAACTTTATTGCTGACTTCCTTGGTTCTCGAGCTTCATGAAGCGTTGTTAAGAATCTTAAGAAGTACAGTCTAGATTATCGAGCTTCCAGAGGAATCTAAAAGTCAGTTCGAGTGTCCTGAATAGGTGGTTTGGTCTGCTGTTTTACGAGGGTGCAAGGGTCGCGTTCTCAGTTAACCCTAAAAGTTAGAGAAAGAGCTTCATGTCAACAGTCGCTGCTCGTGCTTTCTTGAATCCTCCTTCGGTGTGATTGGTCGAGGCCAGTTGAACAGGACGATTGCTCGATAGGTAACGTTGATGGTGCTTGCTTCCTGGTTCAATTCTGCGCAGATGGTCTTCAGTGTTGATCGACTTCGGCCTTGATGATGGTGATCTTCTCACTACCAACTATATGTGATTCTTTCTACATTACCTCTCTCCAGTTAGTATAGCCACGAACTGGGGTTAGATGTTAATCTAGAATTTGGTAAGTGGGCTCAAAAAGTTACGGCTTAATGGACTTTAGAAAAAGGTTAGTGAAGAATCTTCACACCGTTTGTTTCCCAAACAGGTACCTTTGTCTTTCTTGTTTTGATTAGTTGAGCCGGGTTGAACTAGGATTGTTGTTCGGCAGATGACGTCGATGGCGTCCTTTCTCCTGGGGTAACTTCATGTTGACGATCTTTGAAGTTGGTTTCCTTCGGGTTGGTTGGTGGCAATCTCCCTTGGATAAGTCTTGTGCTTGAGGCTTCATATAAACTTCAGAAAATCAGCGGCAGGCTAGGGTTCTCTTCTATCTTTCCAAGTTTGCGGAGATAGGTAGGAGTTAGCTTTAGTCTATGGGACAAACTTAGGTGGGTCAAACTTAGCAGGATTAGCGCAAGGGACTATGGTGCCACTAATTTCTTGTCAAGCGGGTAGGTACATGATCCTCCTTGAAACCCATCATTACTGTCGGTCTCTGAGCTCGAGTCTTCATAGCAACTCTCATGCACTCCTTGAGTTCCTCTAGTTACCCATTCTAAATGAGTCTCCTTAGGTCCTCGTTTCACGTCAAGGTTTGTGGTCCTAGAAGATTAGTTGGTACTATCATGGACTTGAGTCAGTTGCTAACCTAAGTTAGATATGATAAGTTAGGTGTAGTATTCTTGTAATTTCACAAGTTAATTTTGTGAGGTGGGGCTCGTGTCTTCACGAGGTTGGTGTACAATTGCAGTTTCCTTCAAGATCTTGACGCACTTGCTCCAGATGGTGCATGAAGTCCATGTCTGACTTGCCAGTTAGGTTACAAAATTTCCGGCTATTTGGCTAAGGATCAGGGTCTTTTGTATCTTGCGGAACTGTCAGATCTTAACGGGAGATGGTTTAGATGAGAGGGAAACATTTTAGAAAGATTTCCTTGGCGGGTTTACATCCG
>QRDG01002081.1:110635-192121 GCA_012064385.1 Puccinellia tenuiflora | reverse complement strand
AAGACCAAACTCATGTGCAAATTAATTATTAACGTTTTCTTTGTTTTCCCTTTTTTTGCAGGAAGAAACATTGACCAATACTGTAGTAAGCAGCTACACCTTGCGTGTACTTGTTCCTAATATTTTAGTTTCCCAATCAGTCACAGCTGTCTCTCAAGTCACCATTCTCCGCACTGGATGATCACTTAGTTCTAATCAAGTACAGTACACACACGTCGCTATAAGTAGTAATGATCAATCTCCCTTGCTTAGACAGGGCAAGCAGAAGAAGAATGGCCGGCGGCAAGGGGGCTGCGGCTGTGATGTGCACGCCGGCGTTCGCGTTGCGGGTTATGCGGGGCCGGTGTTACGTGGTGTTCGCGTCCATGGTTGTGATGGCGGCGTCGGGGTCGATGTACATCTTCGCGCTCTACTCCAAGGAGCTCCGGTCGGTTCTGGGGTACAACCAGCAGACGCTCAACACCCTGAGCTTCTTCAAGGACCTCGGCACCAACGTCGGCGTGGTCTCCGGACTGGTACAACAGGTGGCGCCGACGTGGGCCGTGCTGCTCATCGGCGCCGCCATGAATCTGGTGGGGTACCTCATGGTGTACCTCGTGCTGACGGAGCGCACGGCGGCGCCGCCCGTGTGGCTCATGTCCATCTACATGTGCGTGGGCGCCAACGCGCTCACCTTCTCCAACACCGGCGTGCTCGTCTCCTGCGTCAAGAACTTCCCGGAGAATCGAGGCATCGTCATCGGCCTCCTCAAGGGCTTCGTGGGGCTCAGCGGCGCCATCTACACACAGCTCTACCTCGCCATCTACGGCGACGACGCCAAGTCGCTCGTCCTCCTCATCGCCTGGCTCCCGGCCGCCGTCTACATCTTCTTCGTGCACACCATCCGCGTCCTTCCATACCGTCGTCGTGCCGAAGGCGAGGAGCCTAACACCAAGCCGTTCTTCTGCTTCCTCTACATCTCCATCGCTCTCGCCACCTACCTCCTCGTCACGACCGTGGTGCAGAAGCAGATGACGTTCTCCCATGCCGCGTACTCCATCGGCGCCACCGTGTTGCTCCTCATCCTCTTCCTCCCCCTCGGCGTGGTCATCAGGGAGGAGTACTATGCCGTCTCCCAGCTCGAGGAGTCTCTTCAGCATCATCCGGCCATTGCTGTCGAAGAACCAACAAGCAACGCGAAAGTCGACTGCGACAACAAGAAGTCGTCGTGTGGCTTTGGCTGGATCACCAACATGTTCAAGCCGCCGGCGCTTGGGGAGGACTTCTCCATCATGCAGGCTCTGGTGAGCGTGGAGATGCTGGTGCTGTTCGTGGTGTCGGTGTTCGGCATCGGTGGCACGCTGACCGCGATCGACAACATGGCGCAGATCGGGCAGTCGCTGGGTTACCCGGCCAAGAGCATTAACACCTTCGTCTCCCTCATCAGCATCTGGAACTACGCCGGCCGCGTGGGCGCCGGCTACATGTCGGAGTTCTTCCTCGCGCGGTACAGGTTCCCGCGGCCGCTGGCGCTCACGGCGGTGCTCCTCCTCTCCTGCGTCGGCCACCTCTTCATCGCCTTCGGCGTGCCGCAGTCGCTCTACGCCGCGTCGGTGATCATCGGCTTCTGCTTCGGCGCGCAGTGGCCGCTGCTCTTCTCCATCATTTCCGAGTTGTTCGGGCTCAAGTACTACTCCACGATATTCAACTTCGGCTCCGCAGCGAGCCCCTTGGGCGCATACGTGCTTAACGTCCGAATCGCCGGCCGCATGTACGACGCCGAGGCCGCCAGGCAGCACGACGGCGTGGCCGTCGTTGGGAACAAGATCTGCAAGGGGGTGCAGTGCTTCAAGCACGCGTTCCTCATCATCACGGGGGTGACGCTCGCCGGCGTGGTCGTGTCGCTGGTGTTGGTGTGGAGGACGAGGAGCTTCTACAAGGGGGACATCTACGCCAAGTTCAAGGTGACGCCTGTCACGGTGGTGGACGGGAGCAATGACGGCCGGGGGATGGTGGTTGGTACAGATGATGATGAAGTGAAGAAGGGGAAAGAACAAGAAACATGAGGTTAATGGGGAGGAGATTAAGTGATAGCTAACTCAAACTACTCTTGTTTTCTTGGCTCTAAGCAAATGTTTAGCGAGGATGGAAAGTGGACGAATCTCTGCTTCTCTTGGTGAATGGTTGTGGATGCTTTCGATTGTTAGTTGTTACTATATGTCAAATATTTTCTAGGTGAGCATGAAAAGCTTTCTCCGTTCGCTACATCGGTCATGAAAAAACTGCTCTCAACCCTAGATCAAAATACTCCATGGAGGTTTAGATGCATCTCCCATGTCGGATGATACTCCTAGATCGACGAAAATAACATCCCATTAAGGTTGCCATGCACGAAGATTATCTATATCTTCCTCCCTCTTATTACCAATGAGATGTTATTTTCGCTACACAAAACTAATAAACTTTAGTTGTGGTGAAGTTGTGGAAATCCACTTTGGTGCCTGGGTGCACCTGCACCCGGTTCTGTTTTGATTTTTCAAAATTTGAAAATGCTTCGGAAAAATCTGAAAAAAATTGGATAGAAACATACACAAGTAATAAACACTCGTGAAAACTTTCGACAGAAAATAACAATTTCTCTGCTCTGTGCAAAAAAGACAAATTTCTGATAAAAAAGCACAGAGCAGAGAAATTGTTATCTTCTGTCGAAAGTTTTCATGAGTGTTTGTTACTTGCGTATGTTTCTGTCCAATTTTTTTCAGATTTTTTCGAAACATTTTCAAATTTTGAAAAATCAAAAACAGAACCGGGTGCAGGTGCACCCGGGCACCAAAACGCCTCCCTCATGAAGTTGCCTATTGATGCAGTGAAATTGTCCATCGTTGTTTTGTGAAGTTGTCTACCACTACAGTTTGTCTAGTCTAGTGATCTTGTGAAGTTGCTACCATTTAAGTGTCTACCCATTGTTATGAAGTTGCCTACTCGTTGGCTTGAAGTTGCCTATTGCCGAGTTTGACCTATGATGATACACTTAAGTTACTTACCAGCTACTTGTGAAGTTACCTACCGATATTGTTAAGTTGTCTACTGATATAGTGAAGTTTCACAACTCACTTGTGAATTTTCCTACCCATTGTTGTGAAGTACCACAGTTTTGTGAAGTTGCCCAACCATGTTGTGAATTTTCCTACCGATGTTCGTGAAGTTGACTACCACTGTTTTGTGGAGTTGCCTAGCGCTGCAGTGAACTTCTCTTTCGTTGTTTGTGAAGTACCATCGTCTTTGTGAAGATGCTAAAAAAATAGTTATCATGAAATTTCCTACTGTTGTTGCGAACATGCCTACTATTGTCGTGAATTTATCTTTTTCGTCGCACAACAAAGTTGTTTCGTCGAGCACCTAAATTACTTTGTGGCGCATCAAAATTACTCGTTAAAAAAAAGTTGTCCATACATGATACATGTGCAAGTGGGATCTAATTCTAATGATCCCGTCACGAGGATTTTAAATGTGAAAACCGTAATTCCGACGCATGGTTTCTAAGCTATAACTTAAAAATGTCTTGTAATTAACGCATGTATATGGGGTATGGGTTGACTAATTTTCTTACCCTTGTGAGAGGAGATGGGATGTAGGTTGATTTTTAAAAATTTATTTGTAGGGATTATGGAAGAAACTTTTTTTTATAGATGCGATAGGATACACTAAATAGAGCATGAGCACTCACTAGAAGCATACATAAAATTAATTTGTACTCCTACCACAGACGATTGACTGCTTATTGCTACTTGTCTCGGAGGATTGAGATAAAGAACACGGTAATGAAACATATGGATTCGTAATAATTCTGTAAAATCAGCCGAGCGGGGGCCGTATCATGACCCGAGAAAAAAAACACACGAAATTGCAAACTTTTCGAGGTCTTTCTTTTTAACACAGACTTTTTTCTTTTTTGAAAATGAACACAAACTTTCAGGTTTGAACCCCCGGACTTGTGGAAAATACTACGTTGAACATGAGGGCAGAGTGGGAAATGCATTTTATAAATGTTTAAAATTTCTGAAAAAAAATTTGCGTGTACATCGCACATTCCATGTGTGGGCACAAAATTTCGCGAAGAAACGACTTTTTACTTGACTATGTAAAAAAGACAAAAATATGTCTCATATATACTGCTATATAGCACTGATATTTTCTCTTTTTTATGGAGTCAAAGTAAATAGTTATTTCATCACGAAACTCATGTGCAGGGCACATGTTTTACAATACTTATGCATGCAAATTTTGTTTCCAATTTTTTGAACATGTTTTTTACATTTTGTGACATTTCAAATAGGAGGGCCCATGTTCACTATATTCCACTCTCCATCACAAACCCTCAACCAATCCCACTGGCCTCGATCCACGGCGGCGGCGGCACCGGCATCGGCGGCCTGGTGCTGCCACGGGCTCTCCCCTCCATTTTATTGTGCTGCTTCTCCGAGCCTCGCGACATCCAAATCCAGCAACATCGAGTCAGCGACCAAACATTCCCCTTCGCATCCTGCTGCTGCTGCCCGCGGTACATCTTCCCCCTCCCACTCCTTTTTTTCCTCCAAGGTTGAAATGTGGAAGGGCCGTTTCTTTTGATAGGATGCAGTGTTATTTTTCGTACGATTAGGTGTCGATATACGTTCAGAACTTCAGATGGTAGGGTTTGGCGGAAGTTTTGTATCAGGGAGTGCAAAGGGAATTGATAGGAAATTAGAAACTGGTTTCTTGTACTATACCTGAAACCAATTGGATATCCGGTTCAAGGTAAAAATTTGTGTTCCACTTCCACGGGATTCGGGCTAAATTTGCCTGCAGATTATATATGTTGCATTCTTGTCGCAGTAGTTTGGTCTCGAGTTCTGATGATTCGAAAATACCTAAAGTAACCAAGCTATCGATATTCCACCTAGTAATGAAGTAGTACAAAACAAGCTATCTATGTTCCTTGCAGATTTCTGTAGATATTACATCTAGCAATAAAGTTTGTTGCATAGTTACCGGATTCACTGGCCTATACTCTGTACCTCGATGTGGATCGACCTATCTTGATTAGCGGACATCCCTGCTATATCTAAATCTGAGATAATTTAGGCAACTCCTATATGTATCTTTCATACATGTTTAGAATTGATACTGTCTGCCTATAAATTTTGAGGTAAATTATTATTGTTGAATTGAGTACTATGAACTCACCAGCTTTAGTGCTCTAGGTTACATCTTTTTGTTGTGGTATTTGAGATTTGTGGTTTTCCAAAATACATTCACAGCCATGTTTGTTGTTTGGTTTCATCATGTTCCCTGAACAATAATTCAGAAAATAGCACTAGTTTTATTTTTGTAATGTTGGAAGATTTAGTTGAATTACTGCAATGTTACTACAATACATTTTGTCATGTTGATACCTTAGTTTGACAATGGATTTTTCTCCCAGGGGTGTTACACCTTCCAGCACACACAATACTGCTCTTAGTACCCGATTACTAGACTACCGTTGTGTAATGGGAGATCTGTAGATGACGTCTGAATATTTCTGTTGACTTTTTGAAGCACGGTCACATAGCAGTGAAAGAAACTACAGAGGTAAAAAAATAGCTGTTGCAAATTCATATCTACCCCATTCAGACTCCCCGCCCCCTCAATGCAACACCCACTGATTTTATCACAGCAAATTCACGCAAGAAAATTTTCCTAGATGACTGCACGCTCGCCTGATGGTTTGTTAAGTCGTAAGAATTGTCCAAATGAGGCATCGACGGTACACAATCCTGTAAATTTTTGCCACCCACAATTTCCTCAGCATATGCAATTTTCACAACCGTCATATGCCATGAATATTCAATCCCAGCAATTCCCACAGCAACCCATATACCCACCAAATGTCCAGTACATTGTGGTTCAACCACAATATTCCCAGTACTCTCTACCTCCACCGTCATCGCGTCCACTATCTCCCTTAGTTATGACATCAACGTTAGTGTCAGATTTGGGCACTCCACGTATGGAAACTTGTCCAGACAACAATGAGAATGCTGAACATGAGAGGACTGCTAGGCGATTAGCATGGACGGAAAACGAGGACATAAGACTTGTAAGCTTCCTCTTCTTTTCATTTTCGTGCTACTTGTATCTTTGAATTTTTTAAAACATTTTTGTTTTGGAATCGCAGATAAATGCTTGGTTGACTAGTCCAGGATCAAGAAGCAAGACATGTACTACTACTGGGCGAATGTTGCGGCCGTATATAGCAGTACCACACCTAGAGATCGGAGAAGGGAAGTTAAGCAGTTAAAGGGGCATTGGCAAAATATATCCAAGAAGATTGTCCGCTTCGACAACTGCTGGTGCCAGGTCAAGGCAAAATATCCTAATGCTGTGTCTGACAATATGGAAGTAATGGACAAAACATGGGTGATGTTCAATGAGGAAGCACGGGCGATGTATCTTGAGGAAGCGAAACATCGTTTTGTCTTTGACCATTGCTGGAAAGCTCTCTGGGAGCAACCCAAGTGGAAAGCCTATATCTCGTTGTTATCCTCGAAAAGAAGCAAGCTGTGTGAGTCTGAGGACTACACATCGTCCTCTGAAGATACCGTAGATGCCCCTGATAAAGAGATTGTTGAACATGGTTGCAACACAGCAAAGGAGACAAATGAAGGTAAAAGAAATGTGCCATCTTCTTCGTCGGAGGTGGAAAAAAGTATCCAATACTCATCAGATCTTCAGAAGATGCTAAAGACGAATCGAGAGGAAATGACAAGGGTACAACTTCTGCACTTAGACCAAAACCTTGAGCTTTCCAGAATAGAGCAGCCAGAAAGGAAGGACAATGATACATTAGTTTCAGAGAAGCAACCAGAATTGTTTATGGCTGGCGTTTCGTCGTGCAAAGAGTTTCAGCCTGGGAGTGAGCTGTTGGCTGGCAATTCGAAGTTCAGTGAGTATCAACATGGCAGAGCATTGATGGAAGATGAGCCTGAAAAGGGAACACTTGAACAGGATTACAATGCACCAGACCATGATAGAGCAACAGTCAGGGATAAGCTTCCTGGAAAGGAAACAAGCCCACAAGTTTGCAAGAAACAAGAGCATGGCGGAGTAGTGTGGGGAAATGTTCCTGAAAGCGAAACAGGTACGCAAAGTTGCAGTTGACAAAGCCCAAACGAAAACGCAAAGGCAAGGCATTACCTTGTTTGCCTGAGGTGCAAGAGGACATCAAGCGTGCAGTGGATCTTCAGACCATGCTTAGGAAGGATCATGAGAAGATGTCAGAGGTACAGCTCCGTCTCTCAAAAGAGAAGCTTGAATTCGCCAAACTAAAACAGCAGGAAGCAAAAGACAAGAAGGAAAGAACACTTCACAAAAATTATTCGGAGCTGTTGATGGCTGACACCTCCAGGTTCAGCGACTTCCAAAAGGCAGAGTATGAAAAGGCTGTGAGGCGGATGGGTGAGATGCTATTTGGTAGAGATGACAGCTAGCATTCATTTCGTAGGTTATTTTAAAAACTTCTCTTGAAGTGTTATCATCAGTAGCAGTAATGTAATGTAATGTAGGTTGATGTTGTTATACCTGCTGTGTGCATGTTGAGGTAGGTTAAAATTCTCGGTTTAAGTAGCTGTATTTGTAATGCTTAGATTCCATCATCCCTTGTTGGATCAATTTCGCACTTATTTTTCTAATGACCAACTTGTTTGATGGCTGATGAATTGAACTTTGGACGTATTGAATTGTAAGCGCTGAACTTATGGCCAGCAGAGCTTTACTTCAGGCGTGCTGCATCTGTTACCGGGAGTTCAGGAGAAGATGATAACTGAGGTGGGCTGTGATACCTGTGGTACAGGTACAGACTAGGAGGATGAGCATTATGCTGGATGTGGTCATGCTGTGCCAGTTCCTCATGCCATGACGAACTTTTGATCCCTGCCGGTTGGTTGCGCGTCCGGCGGGCTATGGCTTATGGGTGCAAAGGAGAAATGGCTGGCTGGTGATGTACCTTCAACCCGGGCCATTCTTCAGGAAGCTTATGTAGCTATCCCCAATTCAGAAGAGACCTGGTTATCTGCATTCAAGTTAGAGTTTGCGAACAACGAGCCAGAGAGAGCAAGAATGCTTTCGGCCAAGGCCAGGAAAAGAGGACGCGGAGTTATCTGCATTCAAGTTATCTGCATCCATTAGCTTGGCGTCCCGTTCAGTGTGCTGCGGACGCGGAGGAAGCAAGATGTTGGCATCACCGGAGGGTCTTCTGTTGGCCGCAGCTGAAGCGTGAGATATAGAACGATTTTGGAGCCCGACTGTGAAATGGTCGAGAACCAGCTTCCGCTCCTCGTCCTCCTTGAGATGCTCCTCCCCTGCAAAATGAGGTAATTAAGCAATGAGCCAATATGAGCACATGCATGATGATGCAGCTTAGCTTAATGACCTGTGCTTTAACATTACATTAGAGGAGAATATAAAAATACTGATCAGATGATCCAAACAGTGAAGTGGTAAAATGGTCTTTATATTTCATTGCAAAAAAGGTTCTCTATTTATGCACGCTTGCCTTTCGATTCACATGCTATACTCAATAATTCAGACATATCTGTTCAATCTTGTACAATCAATTATACGACTAATATTTTGCTTTGTTCTCCAAGGGAATCCCTGAATATGTTAGAAGTGGCTCTGGAATTGTTAGTGCTTAGCAAACTGAAGATGCTTGTTTCAAGGAGAAATGTAGAAGAGAGCATGAGGTGTGATTATTAAAGCGGTATTTGAGTAAGTTGGCAATGTGCATGAGATATAGTTTGGTTGAATTTTGTCTCCTATTTTGCAGAAAAATGTATTTAGGAAGAAACGCTGAAAATTAGAGGCATGACGGGAGATGTTAGAGGAAGATGAGGATGAACCTCAGATATGGCTGAGGAAATGCACCAACTATTCCAGAATGATATGAGTGAACGGAAATGGATCTGCTCCGAGGAAGAAAAGACGACTGTTTTGCAGATTTTCTCTAAAAAAAACTCTTTTGCAAAGAAATTTAAGAATTCTTCGAAGAACAAATCAAGATATGTAACGGTTCAGACACTAGGAACCCCATCATTTGTAAAACTGAGTCTGCTATTTCTTTTTGCAATGGGCTGGCAAAAACTGGGCCTGCATTTCGTGTAACATTTTTGACTGATCTGCCCCAAAGAATTTCCAGGGTCCGGAAATTTTGCTCTTTACCATTTCTGAAATCATCTTGTGTTTCCCATGAGATGTGGACTGTCTGTTTTTTTTCGAAAAATTTGACGAAACTGACCTATTTCTGAAAGTTCAGCCAAAAATAACCTGGTTTCGAAAAGATATCACAAATCTAACCGTTTTCATTGGCGCCGCACCGGACGGCTCCATACTCTGAAGCATGACGCCGTCGTAGAAGGCGCCATGGTGCTATGGCGCCCTGGTAAAAAGCGCCATGCCATTGTCGACGTGGCGAAGCGGGGACCCACACGTCGGATACCATGGCGCCGTCCCGGGGAGTGCCATGGTATGACGTACGACGCCTCTCCGGGCGGCGTCATACTCCTTAGGGATATGAGACGCGCGCCGCGGCTGGCCCGAGCCCTAGCTCATAACGCTTCACACTCACAGGACAGAAAAGCCACCCATGGCGCCGCCGGCTCTCCCTCTCCTCTCCCCCCTCAAATCCCTAGTCTAATCCGGCCGGTTCTGAAGCTATTTTCCGTGGATTTGCTTCTCCTTCGGATCTTTGAGGTATTCTACTTCCAATCCATCTTGTTTATTGGTTGAAATCATGTTATGCCTCTTATTAGGTTAACCTAGTTCATCTCTAGATTTCGAAATTTGTTGGATAGTTGGCATATGTAGTGTTAGGATGATGATTGCTAGGGTTAGGAATATGAATATGTAATGTTAGGAATGAAGCTTAGGTAGGGAGATGATATGTAGGGTTAGGATGTATTTTTGTATGGTGGGATGGTGGTAAGATGTAGGAATTTTTTGATGAGATGGTGGTAGGATGTTTCAATTTATTATTTGTATTTGTCACATGTAAATGATAGAGTTCGATGATTGATGAATATTATTTTTATCAATTATGATGCTAAATTGATGTTAATTGTATTGTTTTTGTTATTTATTTAGGATGGATCCGGAACCTATTCTCAGTGAGCATTACGATAAATGGCACCGTGGCCGGTTAATGGCGGAGGAGTCAAAGACTTTCCCTTGGTTGCATCTGAGGTCACATGAGGTTCATAGCAAGAAGATGCCGTATGACAGGAGATACACCAAGTATATCAAGAAGACAGGACTTCTCCCTTTCGTGTCACTTGTCTCTCGGTCGACACCACATATGAACCCTTGTGTGATCACTGCGCTTGTTGACCGGTGGAGGCCCGAGACACATAGTTTTCACCTACCCTGTGGAGAGATGACAGTTACTCTGCAGGATGTTTCAATGATACTTGCTCTTCCCATTAGAGGTCAGCCGGTGTGTGCGAGCACTGATTCAAGTGGATGGCGTGATAGGATGATTGAACTCATCGGGGGACGCGCCGACGGCGGAAAAGGTGTCCGCCTGTGCTACTTATGCTTGGATTCAAAA
This sequence comes from Puccinellia tenuiflora, assembly GCA_012064385.1. NCBI lineage: Eukaryota > Viridiplantae > Streptophyta > Magnoliopsida > Poales > Poaceae > Puccinellia > Puccinellia tenuiflora. The sequence continues at coordinate 181,518 of QRDG01002081.1, read as the reverse complement.
AAAATTAAGAAGTGCCCTGCGGACGCCGAGGAGCCGGTGATTGAGATGTATGCACGAGCATACTTGTGGTATGTTGTCAGCAGGGTTCTCTTTTCAGACGGCACCGGGAACAACGCTTCATTTATGTGGCTTAAGCTATTTGCTGGTTGTGATCTAAATCTGAGTTGGGGTTCAGCGGTGCTTGCTTATTTGTACCAGCAGGTAATAATTTGTCTCTAATTATAATCTTTAATTTACAGAACACTCACTTCTCTATTTGTAGTTGGAGTTTGTAACTTTGTGGTCTATGTGCAGTTGGACGAGGCGTGTTGCAGAACTAAGAAAGCAAGTATTGGTGGACCAATGATTCTACTCTCGATATGGTCGTGGTTGCGCTTGCCAGTAGGTCGTCCCATTCTGCTTCAACACAATGACTGGGATCATCATGGCAATGATTTGCGTAGGCCTACATGGGCGTACATGTGGGATAATATGGAACCTTTCCGTGGTGAATCACAGGAAAGTTACATGAGGTACACCAACGAGCTCGACGCGCTAACCCCGGAGAAGGTACACAAAACTTGTCATTTACTTACTTTTAATTGCATGGACAATTCGTAATTTTAGTTGGTTCCAACATAGGTCACATGGGAGCCATACGGCGTGGCTGGTAGTGTTGGTAGGAACATCATGTTCCGGCTTAATCCAAAGTGTTTAGAGGAAGCTCATCTTTGGCGGATGCGATGCCCTATGATATATTTCTATGCCGTGGAGTACCACCTTCCTGATCGGGTGATGGCACAGTTTGGCCTATGCACGGAGACCCCCCCGCCATTTAAGGACACTAGTACGAGGCTTCACGGGTGAGTATTTTTTTAGCTTAATGATGGTACTCGGCATAGTTAAAGTATTTGTATGTACTAATTAGGAGTATTATGCAGGTTGGACAAAATGAAGCAGAAGAAGGAAAAAAATTGGCCTAGACTTCATGAAAAGTACATCAAGAAGTGGTGGGCCATTATTAACAAAATTGAAGACTCTTCTTATGTGCCAAATAATCGGTAAATTTCACCATTGTGCGTCAATGTGGTTGTTCCAAAGGGCTCAACCAAATGATATGTTCCCGGGTTACTTGCCGCCATCGCTCCCAACAACCTAGGGAGACGGGTATATGCTTCTTCCCAATCGCCGTACAAAATCTTGAATGCAGCTTGTTTGGCCTTCCACGCCTTCCCGAACTTCACTTTGTAACCGAATAGTTCCTTCACCAAATCAATCACACCCTTAATGCTATATGTTGGGAGAGACCTAATGTTATTGGCAACTCTATGGGCGATGAAATTGGAGGTCAATTGATGGTGCTTTTCCAAAACTTTCATTTTCTTTTTATCATTGATGTCCTTGCCGGTGCATGTATGAACAGATTGGAAACTAACAATGCTCCATTCTGGCCCACCTTTATACAGTCTTGCACGCACAACCCACGAACATCCTTCCTCCTCGCACATAACTGTGTAACGCACTTTAACGTCCGAGTGAACCACCCTATACGGCCGATGGTACTTAACCGCATACTCCTTGATCCACATCTGAAACTCCAACAAGCTTTGGAATTTGACTCCTGGATTAATCCCATACTTTTTCGGTTTCATGTCCATTTTAGAAGATGGCCTTGGCCCAAGCAATGCACTTATGCCACCATCAACTTTAGCCTTATCCGCAAGGCTAAGATCACGGAACAATGATGGTCGATGACCTACTACTTTCTTGTGAGCTTCCGCTTCTTTAGCCGTTAGTCCATCCTCATCAACTTCTTTGTCCAGACCACCATCCTCCGAGTCTGATGCATGACTCCGCAAATAAGGGAGGTCATGATCCATGTCCTCCTCTTGGCAATTTTCCTCCACATCACCAACGGCATTCTCACTAAGCCCATGCTCCGCTTCATCACCCTCGTAGTCATCACCCTCCAAGTCATCATCCTCCGTTTCTGCTGCTTCAAATTGGTCATTTCGAACCGGGCTCATTGAAAAACGCCCCATTGTTGTGTCATCATAGGTTGGATCAACATGAGGTTGGCTAAAAGGAGGATGTTGGCTCATTGTTGGGTCGTACTCATCTCGAACCGGGCTAATTGGGAAAGCACGCCGGTTCAAGTCTATATTCAACCTTGGTCCAATCTTCCTTGTGGCAAATAGCTCAAGCGACCTATCTTCGGATTCCGCTACCATCTCCTTGTATGCACTCCAATTCAACTCGGAGTTGATAGACATAATTTTCAAACGATTGTGATGGCCTCGCCCGGAATTATATCTTCCAACCAATTCAATATCATCACTTGGGTCCATCCATTTCAAATCCATCCTCACTCTTTTCACAACCTCCACATACATAGGAGTAGTCACAAACACCATTACCACCTCTTCAATGTCAACACAATCGGCATTGCCTTTAAAAAAATTCGCCTTGTCCACATGATGGACATTGACGATTCTCATCTATGGAAATGAATGAACAACGATTATTATACCCACAAACCGCAATACAAGTCATGCAAACATAGCTAACCCTAACCCCTTACTATAATTTAATCTAACCCTAACCCTAACTATAAATAAATCTAACCCTAACCCTAACCCTAACCCAACAATCATGAGGGATAGCCATACTAGCACCCACTATTGCTCCCCCTAACCCTAACCCTAACCCAAGAATCATTAGGGATAGCCATAAATTGCTATCTACATACAAGATCTAGGTTTACAAAAATTGCAACACATCCTCCCAAATGCAAAAAAGTACTTGGACAAAAGAGGGTGGAACGGGGAGGAGTACCTCTAACACCAAAGGGAGGTCCAATCAACGAACAAAGGCCACCGATTTAGGTGGATTTGAGTGGAGGAGGAAGAGGGAGAGAGAGGGCGCTCGTGCTCCTTGTTCTTCTTCTTCTCTACGTCGAACAGGTAAGTGCCTGGCCAAGCCGCGCGCGGCTGGTTTAAGTCAAGGGGTATGACGCCGCCCGGAGAGGCGTCGTACGTCATACCATGGCGCTCCCCGGGACGGCGCCATGGTATCCGACGTGTGGGTCCCCGCTTCGCCACGTCGACAATGGCATGGCGCTTTTTACCAGGGCGCCATAGCTCCATGGCGCCTTCTACGACGGCGTCATGCTTCAGAGTATGGAGCCGTCCGGTGCGGCGCCAATGAAAAAGGTTAGATTTGTGATATCTTTTCAAAACCAGGTTATTTTTGGCTGAACTTTCAGAAATAGGTTAGTTTCGTCAAATTTTTCGTTTTTTTCCCCTTTCATCTGTTGTTGACACTTGACATTGTTCTTTCACTACTAAAAGGTGCTAGCAGTATTAGTTTTGTTGATCAGCTTATTATCTTTGTTTTCGTAATTGTGTCTAAATCTGCAGACCATCTTGGTCCAGCGATGCAAAACATTTGGTCCACTTGGATACCGGGAGATTAAGTTGTACTCTTTTTGCCATCGCTGTTGCACAGCAAGCTTTTGCAGTATGCAATGCAGCTGGAGTTTCCTTGCACAGGCAGCAAAGCATTTTTATTTTTTTACATCTTATCCTCTGCTCTCTTGGCCGATAAAACCTTTCGCCGCAGCGCACAATAATTTTGGCCCTTAACTTTATGCTGCTTCTCTAATTCGGATCCCCATGTCTCTTTCACCGACCTGCTTCTCTTAACACTTAGCATCTCACGATCATCTCTCTGTCTTTTCCGAAAGCCTGCACGACCTGCATGCATCGCTCATCGCAATCTCTGTCAGAGTGCTGATTTTTGTTTGTGCTGTAAAGACTCCCCATGAGACCACCACACCATCTTCTTTGTACTATGATTCGGCGGTCCTGCTGATCTACACTTCACCCTCTCCAGCGCAACACACAGTGGTGGGCATATATATCTAGCTAGGCCCCCTCATGTAGTTCATGCAGAAGCGACACTAGTTGCTGCAGCTGACCAGTCAGACCAGATGGCGTCTCGCCCGAGGATTGAGGAGAGCGCGTGGGTGGCCGACGTCGAGAAGGCGCTGAGCGATGGCGACCCACCGGCGGAGGTGGCGCTTTGGCGGCGGCACGCCATCTACCGCGTGCCGGCGTGCATCAAGGACCTGAACCGCAAGGCCTACCAGCCGCAGGTGGTGTCCCTGGGCCCTTTCCACAACGGCGAGCCGCACCTGCTGCCTATGGACCTGCACAAGCGCCGCTCGCTCCTCCACTTTCTCCGGCGCGCGCGCAAGCCGCTGCCGGACTTCGTCGCCGCTGTGGCCGCAGTGGCGGAGGAGCTGGAGGGCGCGTACCAGGGCCTCGTGGACGACTGGCGCTGCAATGAGGAAGCTGAGACCGAGAGGAGGGCGAGGTTCCTGGAGCTGATGGTCACCGACGGGTGCTTCCTGCTGGAGGTGATGAGGACGGCGTCCGGGTGGGAGGTGAACGACTATGCGCCCAACGACCCTGTCTTCAGCACCCACGGCCTGCTCTATACCGTGCCCTACATCCGCCGCGACATGATCATCATCGAGAACCAGCTGCCGCTCCTCGTCCTCGACAAGCTCCTCGCCGTCGAGACCGGCAAAGATGGGGTAGTTATTATGCAAGGAGCCAAAATGAACACATGCAGAACCTAGCCTCATCTTTTTTTACTTGTGATTTGATAGTAACTGCTAGTGCAGAGAAGAATTTGCAGGTCACAAGATCCAAATTTAAAGCGTGTAGTCAAATGCTTCTCTATTCATGCATGCATGCTTTCCTTTGATTACTTTCTTTAGTTTATTATGCTTTACCTTTTGCCATGCATAATATCCTAAAATGTAAAAGCAAGTGCATGCACCAGGTGACAACTGATTTTGCCTAATAATGTATGTAATTTGTACGGATGTTGTTATTGGCAGGAGAACGAGGAGTTGATCAACCGGATGGTGCTGAGGTTCCTCTCCCCGGCTGCATGGCCTCCGGCGACCAGCGTCGGACTGGCGCTCCACCCGCTCGACATCCTCCGCCGTAGCCTACTCTACGTCCCCACGCAGATGGCTCTCCCCGCGCCGCCGCATCACTCAGCCCCCGACGACATCATTCGTTCCGCGGAAGAGCTCTACGAGGCCGGAATCCGTTTCAAGCGGAGCAAGACGAGCAGCCTCCTGGATATCAGCTTCCGCCACGGCGTGCTCCGGCTGCCGGCCATCGTGGTGGATGACACCACGGAGTACATGCTCCTGAACCTGATGGCGTTCGAGAGGCTGCACGCCGGCGCCGGCAACGAGGTGACCGCCTACGTGTTCTTCATGGACAACATGATCGACACGGCGGCGGACATTACGCTGCTGACCTGCAGGCGGATCCTCTATAACACGGTTGGCAGCGACAAAGCGGTGGCGAAGCTCTTCAACGGGATGTCCAGGGACGTGGTGCTGGAGCCGCACAGCGCGCTGGATGACGTGCACCGGCAGGTGAACGCCTACTGCCGGAAGAGGTGGAACAGGTGGCGTGCCAACCTGGTGCACACCTACTTCAAGAGCCCATGGTCGTTCCTCTCCCTCGCTGCCGCCGTCTTCCTCCTCGGCATGACCATCACGGAGACTGTCTACACCGTCCTCGAGTTCTACCAGGATGCTACCACCAACTAGCTTATCTACCTACCTGTGGACTCCACTTCTTCCCGTTGATCAACTTATTCGGATGCCGAGTGAAGCATGTCGAAAAATAGCAACAATGTCGCATTTGAGTTGGCGCATTACATATGTTCGAGTGTTTGATCACGTATGGTGTTTTAGATATCATTGTTTTTCATGGTGTTTCTTCACGTGTGTTTTAGTTGCTTCGGGTTTCTAAATGTAATGACACTACTATTGTGAAAACAATGGGCAATCAAGCTAATTTCAGTCTGTTTTTTGGCATAGGAATCTCTGTATTTGAATAATTTTGCCACTACATTGGGTGGATATGCGCCGACCTTTGTTCCGCCTGTCCTAGAGATAATTGCAAAAAACCACCGCAATTGCGCGGCAAGTTCAGAGAACCACCAGGATTCGTGATTTTTTCAAAATACCACCAATATTGCGCTGGTGTGTTGCAGAGAACACTGATCCGTCATTTTAAGCGTGTTGACGGTGATTGTCGTGGGGTTGTCACGGCAAGTTCTTCCTCAGGGAAGATGAGTTGTGGGGCCATTGATGATCGAATTACATAGGAGCTGTTAATCTCGCCTAAGGACAAGAATTTACCCAGGTTCGGCCCCTCTAGATCGAGGTAAAGACCTACTTCCTGCTTCGGCTTTATTGCTTGGACTCGTTCTCGATTACAAGGTTTCGACTCCTATCTGGGAAGTCGATGGCTACGGGTCTCTCGATTGCTTTCGACTTGTCTAGCTTGCTTCTGGATTGCTTATCGATCTAAGGTCCAGGGCCCTCCTTATAAAGGCGGTCGGGTCCCTGGGCTTACAAGTTTACACCGGGTCATACTTGGACACGGAGTCCTATTCTATGTCTTGGCCTTCCAAGTTAAAACACCGGGCTGTATTAGGACTCCTCTTGGACGAGTCCTTCCTTCTTCATGGGCCTTGGTCGGCTGTCTCCAGCCCAGCCCATGTAACTTGAAGTGCGACCCGGCTTTGGCCTTCTTGGTCTTGGCGGGTCTACTTTCCGGGTCCATGGTCCTACCTATAAAGTATCCCCCATCAGTAGCCCCAAATTTATCTTGGGCGCAGTCTTGGCGGCTTCCTGCGACCCCTTGGTTCGGCTCCTTGGATCGACTTCTCTGACTGGAGTCATAAGCTCAAAAGTCGCCTGTTGCTAGCTCCAAGATTAATTCCTACATAAAAAACATAATACATATATAAAATGAGTCCTTCCTCACTTGTTTGCTCAAGCTCGCCATTCTTGCCTTTGCATCAGTTGGCCGAGTTTGTTGTGACTCTTATAAATTAACTCTGAGAAATCCGACTCTTGCCACTTCCTGGAGACACAGGACTCGCCTTTCTGAGACAAGCCGGCTTTTCTTTCCACTACTGTGCCTTCAGTTTCTCAGACATACTCTGTTTGACTTTAGCTGCTGCATTTTTTACTAGGAAATTTCCGCACTGCTAATATGGAACGGCCCCGTAACTTTCTAGGGTTTAACCCCTTATAAATCGTCAAGGGTGGGGTCCAAAAACCCTCACTTGCCCTTTCGCTTCCAATCTTCTTCTTCTTCCCGCTCATTCTCTTTCCCGCGCGCAGCACACTCCGCACGTTCGCCATGGCCCCCAAGCGCTCCAAGGCAGCTTCCAAGGCCAAGGCCTCCACGTCCAGCCGGACGATTGACATCGCCGCCGTGGCCGCCGCCGCCGCCAGGACTTCCTCGTCCAAGCGATCTATCTCCGCCGATTGGGGCGGATCTACCACAACGGCCGAGCAGATCAAGGCGCATCGGCTTGCCGGCCTTCTCCCCTCCAATGTCAAGGCTCGAGCTCCAGGAGATGAGGTGGTGCCCTCTCCGGCGAAGGGCGAGGTCGTCATCTTCTCCGAGCACCTATTCCGAGGATTCACTCCCCCGGGTAACTTGTTCTTCCGCCAGCTCCTTGATTTCTACAAGCTGCGCATCCATGATTTGGCACCCAATTCTATCTTGACCCTCTCGAACTTTGTCACCCTCTGCGAGGATTACCTCCAAATCGAGCCAGACCTTGATCTCTGGCTCGAGCTTTTCTACTGCAACCCCCAGCCTGAGACCTCTGGGGGTCCTCTTCTTCAGTGCGGCGCTGTTGCTCTTCAGCGTCGCCTAAATTCTATCTTCCCCAAACTTGACTTTCCTAATCATGTCAAGGATTGGCACAAAACCTTCTTCTATTGTGATGGGGTCGTTGCATAGAAAACAAAAATTTTCCTACGAAACAAGCGGAAGAAACCCCAAGGATCTAGATCTATTAGATGAAGGTAGCGAAGATGAGATCCAATCTCTTACCCTTGAAGAAAGAACAAAGCGTTTTGTCGATGCAGGGGTTGGCTAGTCGATCCCCGCAACTAGACTCATCTAGTCGCGAGGAGATGTATTTCCTCGAAGATCCAATCCGATGAAGTGCCACAAGGGGTAGCACCTCCGCGGTATCCACACGTACGGCTCGATGTAGACGTCCTCTCCTTGATCCCGCAAGCGAGGAGGACGTGGCTAGATAGATCTCGGCACCACGACGGTTGTGGCGGCGTTGATGGTGGAGTGCTCCGTCCGACAGGGCTTCGCCAAGCCATGTGAGAGGGAGAGGGAGAGGAGAAGGCGCAGCAGCCCTAGGGCATAGGGGTGGTGCGGCTTGGGAGGAGGTAGTGGTGGCGGCAGGGCACCAAGGGGAGGGGGTGCGGCTAGGGCAACCAGGGATGGGGCGCACCCCTCCCCTCCCCTCCTTTTATATGGGCGGCTAGGGTTTGGGCAAGGGGCTGGCCGGCCCCCCTTGCCTTGGCCCCCCAAGTTGAGTCCATCTAGGACTCAATTTGGGCCTTTGTGGTTGGCCCAAGTCCTAGTCCAACTAGGGCTTGGCCGGCTGGGCTAAGGGGCTGGTGCGGCCAGCCCATTAAGGTGGCTGCACCACCCTTTAGTCCATGTGGGCTCCCATACAATATGGGCCCCACTTCTAGACTCTTCTAGAACCTTCCGGTACCCCGCTGAAATATTCCGGAACTTTTCCGATACCTCCGGAAACCACTTTCCTTATATGAATCTTATTCTCCGGACTCCTCCGGAACTCCTCGTGACGTCCGGGATCCCATCCGAGACTCCGAATCACCATTCGTTCATACCATCAAATATCTCATCGTAAACCCTAGCTACATCGGAGCGTTAAGTGTGTGACCCTACGGGTTCGAGAACATGCAGACATGATCATATCAATAATCAATAGCGGGACCGGGATGCCCATATTGACTCCTACATATTCAACGAAGTTCCTTATCGATTGAACCACGATGCCGGAGATTCTTAATCTCGTATACGATTCCCTTTGTCTCATGATATTTAATTTGCCCGAGATTTGATTGTCGATATCTCCATATCTAGTTCTATCTCGTTACCTGGCAAATTCTCTTTACTCGTCCATAATATAGGATCTCCGTGATTAAGACTTAATCACATGGTTGCAACCTTTCTGATGCTATATTACCGAGAGGGCCCAGAGATATCTTTTCCGTCACAAGGAAGGACAAATCCCACTCTTGATTCATGTCACCCAATAAATACCATCGGAGATACCTGAAAGCCACCTTTATAATCACCCAGTTACGAAGTGACGTTTGATGTCCACAAAGTATTCCTCCGGTAAATGGGAGTGACATAATCTCATGGTCTAAGGAAACTATACTTGGCATATACTAAAAGCGTTGGCAATGAAACTGTGTGACACGATCAATTGCAACTCTTTATTATTTGGGTCTTGTCCATCACATCATTACTCCTAATGATATGACTCCGTTATCAAGTGACTATAACAAGTCCATGGTTAGGAAACTCTAACCATCTCTTGACTAACGAACTAGTCCGGTAGAGGCTCACTAGGGACACATGTTTGTTTATATTCCACACATGTATTATGTTTCAAATTAATACAATTATAGCATGGAGAATAAACTATTATCATAAACATGAATATGCTAATAAACCATTTTATTATTGCCTCTAGGGCATATTCCCAAGAGTCTCCCACTTGCACTAGATTCAATAATCTAGTTTATATTTTCTCGATCCAACACTCATGGTGTCTAACACTCATGGAGTCTCAGTGCTGATCATGTTTGTTCGTGGAAGAGGTTCTGTCCGTATTCTGTACTATACAGTTCTTTATGTTCTTTGCAAAACATCAATGCCACCTACTTTGACATTACTTTATCATCACATGATAAACCACTTATCATCACATGATAAACCACTTATCATCACATGCTAATTTCATCAGCATATGACGAATATAATATATTTGGTTACAGAGTGAGATTTTCGTTTCCCTTTTATGCCTACATGACGTATGATCAGTCAAGAGGACTTTCACATAGCATGTGCACCCGGAACTCACTCAGTCTTGAAATAAAATTTCTCAAACCACAATATTATATCTTTTAATCCTTGAATTAATCATATACTCCTAAATGTTGTAGACTCACAAATCGACAGTGCTATACTTTTCACTTCGATATTTCCGATCATGCTTTCGCTGCGCTTCTGCCTTTATGAGATTTCCAATCTAGTTTGGTTTTTTTGACTTCAACCAAGTCTACCAATCTCTAGACTCTATTATCTCAACTCCATGAAAAATGACTCCTCACTTAACATGTTCTTCTAACCAAGAACTTGGGTCACATATCGTCAAATACAAACACATGGTTCTTATATGTTTAGACCTATGAACCATTCATAGCGAATACCAAATATCCTTCAACCATCAATTTTGTACTGAGTTATCAACTCAATGTTTCACCTATTTCTCACAAGAAGATGAACCTTTCTTCTCTTGTTTTTATTTTGAACTCCTTCAAAATCTTACTTAGGTTAAACATCCTGACATAATGTTTATCAAACATATCTATCCACCATAGATACATCTATCTCCATAGATATTTGATGTTCAATTTCTAACTTCACAAGTTATACGTTGGTTCCTGACTTATTTACAACATTTATGAAATCTCCATTTCACACAAACAAGATTGTTGTAAACTCCCACTCAAATATACACCATACACATATTAAATTGTGAAACCACTTTAGCTCCCACTCAGAAATATGTTATCTCTATATTTGACCATGATTTAACTAGCTCCCACTCAAACATATGTCACCACATATTTTGATCTTGGAAAATAGTTTCTACTCTAACTTAATATATGTCGCCACATATCTTAATTAGAACACACTCGTGTATTTTCTCGATATTTTGGACACCTCCAAAATTCTTAATTAACTATTAATATTGAGAACTCTTTATACGAATACTAGTACTTTGCTAGCATAAATCCTTTTTGACCTTAAGCACAACTACACCATGTAGTTAACAACATTGAATATGTTAAAGAGCTTTACCTCTTGTGCCTTTGTCCAGTAAGTTTTATTTATTCCTTACAAACCCTTTTGAAGAATAAATATGTGAAACAACGTTTTCACAAAATCAAGTAACAATTACTTTGTGATTTAAACTTAACATAGGATGACTCTTAGTCACTTTCGTATTTAAGGCTTCTATTTCTTCTTTGTAGTTTCGTAGGTATGTCTTGTTTCTGAAACATGACAAGTAAATCATGAATATTATTTTGTAACCTGACAAAACTTTAATATTCTTGAATCCTACTCCTTTTGACAAGCTAAACCGAAATTCAATGATCACCATCATTAATTTCTTTATGTGTCAAGTTTTAACCAACATAGCACTTTACATATGTGCCACTTGATACATAAACAAGCAAGGTTTCAGCTTTTCGATTTGTTCCATCAATTCTTTTATCAGTGAAACCTTTTCACGATAAACCACTAAAACGCTTAGCACAACCAACAAATTGGTTTGCCCCTTTTAGTCTCATATTGTGGAATCACATTCATAGTCATACTCATGAATATACTACAACATTATTCGCAATAGTCTCTAATTATCTCATAATTAATGAAACCACCTTTTCTCATAACTCATATGAAAAATGTTTATGCGAATCATTAAATAGATCCTTATTTCTAAACAGAGTGTTTGTCAAATAAATCTAAATGCTACTATTAAACCCCGAAATAAAACCCTTCTTTGAGACCACACAATATCAAATAGTGTGTGATTACAATATCTTAGGACACATCAAATGCCTTTGAAATATTCTAAACATTGTAATTTGTGATAACACTTCTCACAAGTCCGCATACTAACATATAACTCAAATATTTTGTCTCTTTTGATCGAATCATAAAGACTCAATTTTTCTTGTTAACTTAATATCCTAAACTCCAGAATTTTATTTGATCTCATCAAATATCATAACTCGAATAAATACACATATTTAATCATTTATGATGGAGTACAAAATAATGACATCTAACATTTGCTGAAAATACAACCAACACTTGTGTTTATCTTCGGCAACTCATGACACACTTCCAAAGGGTGGCATTTTAGTCATACTCCTTACAATAAGGCGCATCGATAAAACATCAAAATGTTTATTCAATATTTAGCACGACCAAAACAATTGTCATTATTAAGATTTGGATATTTTAGTATGTCTCTTATTTTATAAATGTTCAACCAATTTATCATCTAGATTATAATAAGAATAATACACTTATAATCGAAACTTGTGATTTCCAAACAGGATCACTCATGAAAATAGAACAACCATTGTCTTTAACATGAATAACCGTCTCACATAAGCAAGACACACTAATCAAAATCACACTTAGTTCAACTACAAAACTTATTCAAATCCTCTAATCAAAACGATAAATGTAGAGACAGATCATTGCCGGCATCAACTCCTTGATTGCCACCATTCCGCAACGTCTTCCCATATCCTTTATGCAAATCTCAAGCAGCAGGTTCTGTTTTCATAAAATAGAATGAGTATCAAATACTTATTGAAACCGCCATAATTGCAATTTAGACTTAAACACTTATAACTTGTATAACAATATATACTTTCTGCATTGTCAACTTATCTTGCTATGGGTTCCACTTTGACATGACGCAGCCGAGACACAAACTCACAGAAAGTGATCAAACCCCTTCCTATGACATAGTCTCTGACATAATTCTTGAAGCTGGGGAGAAACTAGCGTATCACCCCATCTATCGCGAAACCGTCATTCATCCCGTGGTTCCAAACAAGAACTAGACGATGATGTATCTCATGCATTATCCTCAGGTGTTGTTCCAAGCAAGTGTTCTCTTCCATCTTGAGTGAAAGAAAACCGTTCAGACATTCGAACCTTACAATTCTAACTTGTGCTGAAAATCTATTTTTCATCTCACCAACAATCTCCATTGCAGTCAAGTTCTTGAATTGTCTACTTAGGTCAGAATTCATGAAGGTGCACATCATCCACTTGACTTTCAAGTAGGTGGTTCAAAACCACTCCATGTACTCTTCATCGCTTGCAGAAATGTTTGGGTTTATCTCCTATTGGTTCTTCTAGCACGTAGAGCTCAGCATTGGTGTGTAGGACTTCTCTCAGACGCAGGTACCACTTAACAAAATTGACCCATCGAAACGCAGTTTTTCAGCTACGAACCGACTACCGTAGTCGACCAAGATCTACAAGGATTTTTGCAAAGACATCTTTAAGGACTTTTGTTTATGATAATTTTAATTCATCTTAATGAACTCCCACTAAACTAAACATCTCTCTGGTTGTTTAGTGACACACTATCCAAATCCACTACACCACAACCGATCATCACGTGAGATGATGTAGCTTCAAAGGTGAACATCGCCATGTTGATCATATCGTCCATATGACTCGTGTTTAACCTTTCGGTTCTTGTGTTCCGAGGCCATGTATGTACATGCTAGGCTCGTCAAGGAAACCGTAGTATTTCTGCATGTGTAAATCTGGCTTACACCCGTTGTATGTGAACGTATAATCTATCACACCCGATCATCACGTGGTTCTTCGAAACGAAGAACTTTGGCAACGGTGCATAATAGGGAAGAACACATCTTGATATCCTGCTACCGTCGCGATCAAATCTAAGCATAACAATAAGGTGCATAAAAGGATTAACATCACATGCAATTCATAATTGTGATATGATATGGCCTTTCTTCTTGTGCTTTTGATCTCCATCTCCAAAGCACCGGCATGATCTCCATCTCCGGCATGATCTCCATCATCGTGGAGCCATCACCATGGTTGTCCACCAACTATTGCAACTACAACTAATGCTACTCTTAGCAATAAAGTAAAGCAATTACATGGTGATTCAATGACACGCAGGTCACATAAAATAAAAGACAACCATATGGCTCCTGTCGGTTGCCGTACTCGTCGACATGCAAGTCGCGAAAGATTACAAACATGATCATTGCATACATTATCACAAATCACACATTGGCCATACCACATCACATGACCCCCTCTGCAAAAACATGTTAGACGTCCTCTACTTTGTTTATGCAATTTTTACGTGGCTTGGGTCAACGAGATAGAACCGTTCTAATCTACGCAAAACCACAACGGTGATATAGTAGTTGCTCATTTACTCATCCTTTTGAAAGGCCTTCCATTGAAAATTGCATCTTCACTAAAGCAAGAGAAACAGACACCCGCCAGCCACTTATGCAAAACAAGTTGCATGTCAATCCTGGAACCGGTCTCTCGTGCGTGGATGAGTAAGGTTGGTCCAGGCCGCTTCAATCTCACAATACCGCAAAGACGCAAAGTGCACGCTAGAAGGTAGCAACATAAAATATCAACGCCCACAACACTTGTGTTCTAATCACACCAACATCTACGAATAGATCTAGGCTCTGATACCACTGATGGGGTCATTGCATAGAAAACAAAAAAAATCCTACGAAACAAGCGGAAGGAACCCCAAGGATCTAGATCTATTAGATGAAGGTAGCAAAGATGAGATCCAATCTCTTACCCTTGAAGAACGTTCCAAGCGTTTTGTCGGTGCAGGGGTTGGCTAGTCGATCCCCGCAACTAGACTCATCTAGTCGCGAGGAGATGTATTTCCTCGAAGATCCAATCCGATGAAGTGCCACAGGGGGTAGAACCTCACGGTATCCACACGTACGGCTCGATGTAGACGTCCTCTCCTTGATCCCGCAAGCGAGGAGGACGTGGCTAGATAGATCTCGGCACCACGATGGTTGTGGCGGCGTTGATGGTGGAGTGCTCCGTCCGACAGGGCTTCGCCAAGCCATGTGAGAGGGAGAGGGAGAGGAGAAGGTGCAGCAGCCCTAGGGCATAGGGGTGGTGCGGCTTGGGAGGAGGTAGTGGTGGCGGCATGGCACCAAGGGGGGGTGCGGCTAGGGCAACCAGGTATGGGGCGCACCCCTCCCCTCCCCTCCTTTATATGGGGCGGCTAGGGTTTGGGAAAGGGGCTGGCCGGCCCCCCTTGCCTTGGCCCCCAAGTTGAGTCCATCTAGGACTCAATTTGGGCCTTTGTGGTTGGCCCAAGTCCTAGTCCAACTAGGGCTTGGCCGGCTGGGCTAAGGGGCTGGTGCGGCCAGACCATTAAGGTGGATGCACCACCCTTTAGTCCATGTGCGCTCCCATACAATATGGGCCCCACTTCTAGACTCTTCTAGAACCTTCCGGAACCTTCCGGTACCCCGCTGAAATATTCCGAAACTTTTCTGATACCTCCGGAAACCACTTTCCTTATATGAATCTTATTCTCCGGACTCCTCCGGAACTCCTCGTGACGTCCGGGATCCCATCCGAGACTCCGACTCACCATTCGTTCATACCATCAAATATCTCATCGTAAACCCTAGCTACATCGGAGCGTTAAGTGTGTGACCCTACGGGTTCGAGCACATGCAGACATGGTCATATCAATAATCAATAGCGGGACCGGGATGCCCATATTGACTCCTACATATTCAACGAAGTTCCTTATCGATTGAACCACGATGCCGGAGATTCTTAATCTCGTATATGATTCCCTTTGTCTCACGATATTTAATTTGCCCGAGATTGATTGTTGATATCTCCATATCTAGTTCTATCTCGTTACCTGGCAAATTCTCTTTACTCGTCCATAATATAGGATCTCCGTGATTAACACTTAATCACATGGTTGCAACCTTTCTGATGCTATATTACCGAGAGGGCCCAGAGATATCTTTTCCGTCACAACGAAGGACAAATCCCACTCTTGATTCATGTCACCCAACAAATACCATCGGAGATACCTGAAAGCCACCTTTATAATCACCCAGTTACGAAGTGACGTTTGATGTCCACAAAGTATTCCTCCGGTAAACGGGAGTGACATAATCTCATGGTCTAAGGAAACTATACTTGGCATATACTAAAAGCGTTGGCAATGAAACTGTGTGACACGATCAATTGCAACTCTTTATTATTTGGGTCTTGTCCATCACATCATTACTCTTAATGATATGACTCCGTTATCAAGTGACTATAACAAGTCCATGGTTAGGAAACTCTAACCATCTCTTGACTAACAAACTAGTCCGGTAGAGGCTCACTAGGGACACCTGTTTGTTTATATTCCACACATGTATTATGTTTCAAATTAATACAATTATAGCATGGAGAATAAACTATTATCATAAACATGAATATGCTAATAAACCATTTTATTATTGCCTATAGGGCATATTCCAACATATTGCATAGACACATCCCCTGCAGATGAGCCCCGTCTTCCTCTTTTCTCCGAGGATCGCCTGGAGGCGACTCCTCTTTTGAAAGCTAGGTGCTCAGAGGCCGCCCGGCCCAAAGTCGAGTCCTTGATCACCCGAATTCAAGCCCTCCTATCACACAAGCTGGAGAACATGGATTTGGTGCGTTGCTGGACGACTTGGAGAATCCAACCGCTGAGTCCTAGGACTCGGCTGATATGCCAGTACACACGTTGTGTGACTGATGATCTCCGCACAACGGAGAAACTGTTTGACGGCCCTGAACTCAGCCGATTGATCAAGAAACTGACCGGCAGGCTAGTGAAGGATCAAGTAAATTTTGGGCTTGAACCTTTTTTCTCCACCAATAAAGCTCCTGCTGTAAGTATTTTATTTGCTTCACTTTGATATGCTTTCTCTACTTGATTTGCTAACTTAACTTTCTGTCTCCTTTGCAGTTAATGGACTCCTTCTGGAAGCCAGCTTCTGAACCTGCAACGGAGGTTGAGGCCGATGAGGAGGTAGAAGAGGAGGCTTCTGTCACAGAGCCAAATGCAGGGGCAGAAGATGTTGAAATTAACGCTGACGAGGAGTCCTCTCAAGAGGCTCCCGTTGAATATGATGATGATGATGATGATGATGATGATGATGATGATGATGATGATGATGATGATGATGATGATGATGATGATGATGATGATGATGATGATGATGATGATGATGATGATGATGATGATGATGATGATGATGATGATGATGATGATGATGATGATGATGATGATGATGATGATGATGATGATGATGATGATGATGATGATGATGATGATGATGAGGGGGAGTCCTCCTTGGAGGCTCCTGTTGAAAATGTTACTGGGAGGGAGTCCTCTCAGGAGGCTCCTGTTACTGGGAAAGGACATATGGCTTCTAGCCCTGCGCTACCCAACCAACCTCATCTAAGGAGTCCTCAGCCGCGAAGAGTCGCTCCTCTTCTCCCCCGGCTCCCAATAAGAATGGGCCTCGAGAGGCTTTCCCCAAGGTACCTCTCTCACGAGTTCTTGGATCAACCAGTTCACCTACTAAGCATCAAGAATGTATGCAGAACGTTATTGCTGCTAGGAAGAGGAAGCTGCGCTCCGATGGCCCTGTGGACACCCCTGATCCTTTGCCAATTTCACACCAATGGAAGTCGACTTCTCCTCCTAGCAAAGACGACTCCTATCACTCTGGCATGTCTATGCCTTCTTCCAACTCTCAGCCTTCCCTGGACCTTGAGACTAATACTGGGTATGACTTCTCTGATGACTTGCACTCATATGACTTCTGCGTTTCCTTTTCATGGAATTGTTGCTGACTTCTAACTTTGTCTGTTTCAGGGCTCGGCCTTATCTGAGGTCACCAAGCTCTAGACCATGGCTGATGTTACATTAGCTCGTGGATCTATCCCTCCTTCGGCTTCTCAAACGACAAGCACAAGGACAGCTCCTTCGACACCTGCGTCTGCAGGTGTTAACACTACAACTGCTCCCACTGTCCCCGAGTCCCTTCCAAGGACTCGGGAGGAAACTCCAGTGGTGGTCCAATCCTCTTCTGGGGTTGAGACTCCTACGGCCATCCCTCAGCCTTCCCCGGCTCCTCATCAGACGGCCTCTATAGCCCAACTCAACGAGCCGTCCAAGTCCTTCATCGATTACAGCCGACTTCGAGTGACTGACAACAAGTCCTTTTCTGAGGCTTTGATAGAGGCCGTTGAATTGAATGATCAAGCAGCCAGATTGAAGGATGATGAGCAACTGGCCATTAGATCTCTTCGACTCATCCATGAAGTAAGCTTTCTAACTTGTAATCTTTATGTTTTCTGGTAGCCTCCTATTGCAGTAGCCCCCAAGCACCTTATCTGTGGTGACTTGTGACTAAGATAGGTGCTTTGCTCTGAACTGTAACTCAATTGCTATGTAGAATAAACTTGCACATTGTAGCCCCCAAGCACTGAGTCCTTAGCTTTTCTAAGACTCGGGGCTTTAACTTGATGACTCTTAGATAGAGTAATTAAAAAGTTTTCCACGAGTAGCCCCCAAGCGCCGGGTTGTCAGCCTGCGACAACTTGGAGCTGCAAATGGATGTAAATGACTGACACTTAGCTTGTAGAAAAAATTTTGTTCTGCGAGTAGCCCCCAAGCGCCGAGTTGTTAACTTGTGATGACTTGGAGCTGCTGACTTGTATTTGCAGAATCTTATCTCCAAGATGAAGAGAGACATGAAAGAGCTGGAGGACCAGGCAGCTGCTAGTGCCAGGTCTGCTCAATCTGAAAGGGAGCACTCCCTTCAACTGGAAAAAGATTTGAAGATTGTATCTGCTCAGCTGGAGCAGGTCAAGCAAGAGTCGGAGATAGCCAAGAAAACTGCCCTAAAAGCTCATAATGAGGTAAAAGCAGTATACGACACTTGTCGCAAAGGTATTGGAGCCATGTGACAACACATCTTTGGTAAGTTTATATCTTTACTAACTCCTCTTTGCACTGTTTTGAAGCACTTCTCAACTTATACTCACTGATTTCTTTCTGTAGGGTCAGACTCCCCAAAGCTCAAGTTGCCCATTAGCAAGCAATTGCATGAGATGCTGGACCATTGTCATGGGCTACAAGAGGGAGCCCGTGCTGTGGTAAAGTACTTGAATGCTAAAGGCAAGTGCCCCAAGGAACCTGAGCGCCTGGTAGATGAACTGTCACGAGCACCAGGCTATATGCGCCTCTGGAAGCAGTCCTCCTTGAGGAGAGCCTCCATCAGGATCCTTGCTCTGGCCCACAGCTACTACCCCACTGTCGTAGAACCAGCTTTGCTCACTATGGGGAAGCCGGAGCAACATGAAGATGGCAAACCCTTTACTCAGGATGACTTCAAGAAGCTGGTGCGTCCTTATGCATGTGAGATTGCCAACAAGATGGACCCTGAGGTATGGGTTCATCACTATGACTTGGAGAACAAGAGGGTCGCCCCAGAGACTCCTGCAGTTGTAAACTTTGTTCACCCCTCACAGGCAACGGCAGGTGGCTCAAGTTCTGCTGGACCGAGTTCTTCCACACCGGCGGCTCCTGTTGTTAGTAACCCAGCTGGTGCCGAGCCTGTGTTGAAGACTCTTGTTGCGCCCACTCCTTCAAGAGCTATTACTAGGGATTCCCGGACTCAAGAAGAAGAGCTGGCTCAACATATGAAGAGCCGTCGAGGTACTGGTTTCCAAACGAAGAAAGGTGCCACCAAGCCTCCTGTGAAGCCGGCTCGTGCCTCCACTACACAAACGAAGGACAAGTCTCCTGCTAAGAAGGACTCCCCAGTTCCAACCGAGAAGTCGACTCCTCAGATTCATCATCCTCTTGATGATTTTTAAACATTTGTAATTTTGCACTACTGGTGCTAAACTTTTGGTATTTGAACTAGTTGTTCTGAAATTGCGCCAATCGGCTTGTAATGACTTGCTTGTTCCACTGTGACATTGATATGTCTTATCTATGCAAGTCACTGTTTGGTTCTTATAACCCATCTAATTATTCACTGATGAATAAGTAGGCCCTGCATGACTTCTCTTACAGTTTGTGCTGATAGCCTCCCAACTTCTTATGTCCTTTAGGATTCATAAGAGTCAGAGACAAGTCATGCCTATAGATTATTCATATTGTGCAGGCTGCATCTAACTTACCAGCGAGAAAATTAGGAAAAGTTCGGCTACTGAGCCGGGTTCAGGGGTCTAAGCCTGACTTTTTCTCTGAAAAGCAAGCCCCCAAGAACCTGATGATCAAATATAAAGAATAAAGCGCACTCACTGGGTGACTCGACTAAAGAACTCGTATTCAGAGAAGCCGACTTTATTTCCTTTGATCATAACAATTTTATTACACTTAGGCATGGCTCACTGGGCTCTTTGCCTTTCAACTCATAAAACTATTACAATTTAGCTATAGTAGGGCTCTTTGCCTCTGCATATGGATCTAGTGTATGAGCTGTGTCAGCTCCTTTACTTGCACTTACCGGCTCTCGTACATCCATTAGATAGTACGACCCATTGTGCAAGTTCTTGCTTATGACAAACGGTCCTTCCCGTGGTAGAGATAACTTGTGCATCCCTTCCTTGTTTTGGACTAGGCGAAGCACTAAGTCACCCTCTTGGAAAGTCCGAGTCTTGATTCGACGAGCATGATATCGCCACAAGTCCTGCTGATAAACTGTTGATCTCTCAAGGGATGACTCCCTTGCTTCTTCGAGTGCGTCCACCGAGTCCTGACGAGCGAGCTCATTCTCTGTCTCGACGTAATTGGCGACTCGTGGCGAGTCATGCAGCAAGCCGCTAGGTAGGACGGCTTCTGCTCCATACACCATGAAGAATGGTGTAAAGCCAGTGGATCTGTTAGGAGTCGTCCTGATACTCCAAAGTACTGCTGGCAGCTCCTCAACCCAACACCCAGCGGCTCTTAACAGGGGGACTCGAAGCCGGGGTTTTATTCCCTTGAGCAACTCCTGATTTGCCCTCTCTGCTTGTCCATTGGACTGTAGGTGTGCCACTGAGGCTAGGTCGAGTCTGATGTTGTTCTCACCACAAAACTTGGCCATCTCTCCAACTGATAAGTTGGTCCCATTATCTGTAGTGTGTGGCTATCTTCTTGAAGAACCTCACAGCTGATGCTCCGTCAACTCGGCTTACGAGTTCGACTTCTACCCACTTGGTGAACTTGTCAACGGCTACTAGCAGGTGGGTCTTCTGACAGGGCGACTTTGAGAAAGGACCCACCATGTCAAGCCCCCAAACTGCAAACGGCCAAGTGATAGGGATAGTTCTGAGTTCTTGGGCTGGCACGTGGTCTTGCCTTGCATACCTTTGGCATCCATCACAAACTCGTACTATCTTTTCCGCATCCAAATGTGTTGTCAACCAAAAGAACCCGTGTCTAAAAGCTTTTGACACCAAGTATCTAGTGGATGCATGATGACCACAATCACCTGCGTGAATTTCTTGCAAGATTTGCCTGCCTTATTGTGGAGACACACATCTCTGGTAGACTTCAGTGGTACTTCTTCTATACAACTCGCCATCAATTACTGTGTAGGACTTTCATCGTCTGATGAGTTGTCTCTGTTTGACTTCATCCTCTGGTAGTTCACCTCGGAGGAGATACGCAAGGTAGGGCTCTGTCCAAGTTGGGATTGCCCGTACTGCTGCCACAAGTGCCGACTCTGGGTCTGGGAAGGCTAACTCCTCCTCTGAAGGTAACTTGATAGATGGATGATGGAGTTCATCCACAAACACGTTGGGGGGTACTTTCTCTCTACGAGAGCCAAGTCGTGATAACGCATCGGCGGCCTCGTTCTTTCGCCTGTCAATATGCTCCACTTGATAACCAGAAAAGAACCCGGCTATCTGTTCGACTGCTCTTCTGTAAGCCGTCATATTTGCATCCTTCGAGTCCCAGGTTCCAGATACTTGCTGTGGCACGAGATCTGAGTCTCCGAAGCACCTGATGCGCTTGAAGTTCATCTCCTTAGGCAAACGGAGTCCATGTAGCAAAGCCTCATACTCTGCCATGTTATTTGTGCAATCAAAATGCAATTGAAGGACATATGCCAACTTATCTCTTTTTGGTGAAGTTAAAACCACTCCGGCTCCTGAGCCTTCTAACTGTCTGGACCCATCGAAGTGCATTGTCCAATATTTAGTGCAGGGTGAACTTGGTGAGGAGGTGATGTCAGTCCAATCATTGATGAAGTCGACTAAATCTTGAGACTTAATGGCTGTCCTAGGCTCATATGTGATATGATAAGGACCCAATTCAATTGCCCACTTGGCAACTCGCCCTGTTGCATCTTTGTTGCGTATGATATCAGCTAGTGGTGCTGAGCTCACCACTTTTATTGGATGCTCTTGGAAATAGTGCTTAAGCTTCCTACTTGCAAGAAAAACTCCATAAACTAACTTCTACCATTGTGGGTACCTTTGTTTTGAATCTGTAAGGACTTCACTGATGTAATAAACATGCCTCTATACTGGATACTCTTTTCCTTCCTCTGAACGTTCCACAACTACTACTGCGCTGACAACTCTTTCATTGGCAGCCACATATAATAGCATGGGCTCCTTATATGTAGGAGCTGCAAGTACTGGTGCTGATGATAGGGTTTTCTTCAAGCCCTCAAAAGCATCGTCGGCTTCTTTGTCCCATAAGAATTTGTCTGACTTCTTCAGGAGTCGGTAGAGAGGACCCGCCTTCTCTCCGAGTCTTGAGATGAATCTGCTTAGAGCTGCTACGCAACCAGTGAGTTTCTGAAC
The DNA here is from genome assembly GCA_012064385.1 of Puccinellia tenuiflora. Lineage (NCBI taxonomy): Eukaryota > Viridiplantae > Streptophyta > Magnoliopsida > Poales > Poaceae > Puccinellia > Puccinellia tenuiflora. The sequence goes on along the minus strand of QRDG01002081.1, from coordinate 158,899 downwards.
CTCTTTTAGACAAGTCGGCCTCTGCAGGTTGTGAATAGCCTTGATTTTCTCTGGGTTTGCTTCAATGCCTCTCTCTGAAACAATGAAGCCGAGGAGTTTGCCTGCAAGGACTCCAAATACACAATTGGCTGGGTTGAGCTTCATCTTGTACTTGCGCAGGTTATCAAAGGTTTCTGTCAGGTCTGCTATCAAAGAGTCAGCTTTCTGAGACTTGATGACTATATCGTCCACATAAGCATGAACATTCCTTCCAATCTGTTCCTTGAAACAGTTCTGGATACACCTCTGATATGTAGCTCCTGCATTCTTGAGTCCAAAGGGCATTGTTGTATAACAAAATGCTCCAAAGGGCGTAATGAAAGATGTCTTCAGCTCATCCTCTATCTTGAGTCTGATCTGGTGGTACCCTGAGTAGGCATCCAAGAAACAAAGTAGTTCTGATCCAGCTGTGGAGTCAATGATCTGGTCTATACGAGGTAAAGCAAATGGATCCTTGGGGCAGTGCTTGTTGAGACCCGTGAAGTCGATGCACATACGTAGCTCTCCTATTTTCTTTGGTACTAGTACTGGGTTGACCACCCACTCTGGATGAAAAACTTCCTTGATGAACTCAGCTGCAAGGAGCCGAGCCACCTCTTCTCCAATGGCTTTTCTTCTGTCATCATGAAACTTGCGCCTGTTTTACAGGTCTTGCATTAGGGTTAACATGTAAGCTGTGCTCGGCGAGTTCTCTCGGGACACCTGGCATGTCAGATGGCTTCCATGCAAAGACGTCCCGGTTCTCACGGATGAACTCGACGAGCGCGATTTCCTATTTGTCAGAGAGGTGTGCCCCAATGGTGAACTGTTTGGAAGAATCACCAGGGGTAAAATCAACTTGCTTTGTGTCCTGAGCTGACTTGAATTTCATCTTCTCCTCTATGGCCGGCTTCTTGAGGACTGAGTTGTCCTCCGGGTCCACGTTTTCCTTGTAAAATTTCAGCTCTTCCTGAGCACAAGCTGTTTCGGCCATAGCTGCATCTCCCTGTTCACATTCTAATGCCATTTGTCTGCTGCCATTAACTGTAATGACTCCTGCTGGACCTGGCATCTTAAGCTTCAAGTAAACATAACACGGTCTGGCCATAAACTTAAAGTATGTTGGTCGACCAAAAAGAGCATGGTATGGACTCTTAAGATCAACTACCTCAAAGGGCATAATCTCTGAACGGAAATTTTCCATTGTGCCAAAAGCAACCTCAAGATAGATCTTACCAATGGGTTTTGCCGACTTCCCTGGTACTATCCCATGAAAAAATGTCTCAGTTGGTATCAACTGCCTATCTTGCAATTTCATCCTCTTAAATGTGTCATAATATACGATGTTGATGCTGCTTCCACCATCCATGAGCACCTTGTTTAATGTGTAGCCCCCAACTTGAGGTGCTACCACTAAAGCTAAGAGCCCTGGGTCGTCGACTCTTGGCGGATGATCTGCTCTACTCCATGTGATGACTTGCTCTGACCACTTGAGCCACTGTGGGACTGCTGGTTCCACTACATTAACAGCTCGAACTTTTAACTTCCTGGCACGTTTGGACGTGCTTGTTGTAAAAACATGATAACTACCCTGACTCGAGTTCTGTGGCCAAGTTGTGACATAGAATTTCCCTTGGCCATCATGAAGCTGCTTCGGGTTCTGCTGGAACCCGCCCTGCTGGTTACCTCCTCCTTGCTGTAAGTTGGGATTATGACCGGCTCCGGCGCCATGATTGCCGGGTCCTCCATTACCATTGTTTCCTCGATATCCATTGTCGTTGTTCCTATTGCCTGGTCCTGCGACTCTGCCACGCTGCAGATCCACACACTGTCCCAAGGTATGACCACACTTTCTGTTTCTGGCGTGTTTAGGACATGGACTCGCCAAAATCTCCTCTCTACTTGGCCTACGCCCTTGGTATCCTTGAGAGTTATTGTCCTTGCGTCTGAACCCATTGTTTGTGTTAGCTACCAGGTCAGAGCTGCCTCCGTACGGCCTTTTAGTGTCACCTTGGTTTTGACCTTGGTTTTGATTCTGACTTGGTCCACTGCCAACTTGTCCCTTTCCAGTTTCTTCCGGGTCTTTGGTTTTGTCCGTGGATGCGTGCTTATTGGCTCCAGCCATGATCTCTCCAATGGTGATAGGTATGACCTGATTTAGACTATCTTTCATACGTCCCAACTTCCAGCTCAAAGGATTATAACTACAGTTTCTCTCCAACGCCATCAGCACAGAGATGGGTGGGAGTCCTTGCGATGAATTGATGATTTCTGAGACTCGCTTCATCCAGTGTCTTGCGGACTCACCCTTCCGCTGAGTGCATCGCTCTAAGTCCTCTATGGTGCTCAACTTCCTGCAAGTTCCTTGGAAATTTTGCACGAAAGCTGTCTTCAATTGCTCCTATGAGTTAATGGACCTGGGAGGCAAGTTCATCATCCAAACTTTGGCTGTCTCATCCATCATAAGATACATGAATTTGGCGCACAGCCCTTCTGAAGCGTTTCTGATACTCATTGCCATCTCATAACTGCTAAGCCACGAAGTCGGGTCCATGTTTGGTTCATAGTTGCCCACCTTGCACGGTTCCTTGAAGTTATCTGGAAAAGCCACGGCTCTGATGGCCTCTGAGGTTCATCCAATGATGGAGAACTGCCTGGTGAGGTTACCTCAGTGAGCGCACGATGTGGCGGGTTCATCACTGGCGCTGCTATTGCTGGTGCTGGCCCACCGGCTCCTCCGTCTTCTGGGATTCTGGCCTCAGCAGCTCTCCTGTTCCTTACTTCGTCAACTCGCCTTTGAGCTTCCAAAACAGTGGGTTGATGCGGTTGGTTCCTTGCCAGTTCGCGGCGCCTTGTGCTCGTCGACCTGGCCGGATGAGACTCGTCATGTCGACTCCTTGCTCTGGAGTTGTACGGAGTGGAATGAAGCCGGCTTGCGTCTGGGAAGTTGGGATAGAGACCTTGTTGTGCCAATGCTGTTTTTAACATATCTATGGCGAGTCATGCCTCTTGACCTGTTGGGTTTTTCCATGAGTGGGATTCTGTCAACACCATGGTTGCTGCGTATACATTATCTATTGGGCTTGAGTAGTGTCCTGCTGGTGTATGAAACCTCTACGGTGGTGGACCCATACCGCCGACTCCTCCGCCAGGTGGTGGGGGTGGTGCATTGGCTCCAGCTCCTGTTCCGACTCCTCCGTTTCCTCCTGGTGGTGGTGGTGGTGGTGGTGGCGGTGGTGGTGCAGCTCCTGCACCGGGTGTAGGTCCTCCGACTCCTACGCCTATTGGCGTTTGAAACAGGTTGGTTGGATTGATCAAGACTCCATCATGGAGCCGACTTCGAGTCCTCCGATGCTGAACTGAGGCGAGTTCCTGTTGGCGATTTCGCACTGCTGCTGCTTCTGCTTGTACGCGCTCATGTTCTGCTTGTATGCGAGCCTGTTCAGCTTGTATACGTGCCTGCTCTGCTTGTACAAGGGCTTGATCTACCACCAACCTACGATTTGCTTCTGCCACATCTGCCAACTGCTTCTCTATTGCCTGACGAGCCGTCAGCAACTCCTCAGCTCGAGCCGCCGCGTTTTCTGCTGTAATCTCCCTTGTCAGCAGATTGGGATCGAATTGACTTCCACCCGCATTGTCTCCACCGTTTTCAGGTCCAGACATGTACACTCCAACATGACGTGGACGTACTGGTGATTGCACGCACTCTTCCTCTATTCCATACCCAAGTCGATCTTCAAATAAGGGCAAAATTGACTCTGAATCTGCGTCGTAGTCTGGCTCCATACATGGCTCTGCCAGCGACTCCTTCTCATTGTTGATGATAAGCTGTTCCTCTGGTTTGGCTATTATGCCGACTTGTGATGTTCCAACGGACTCCTCTCCATCGGACTCCACCACAGCTGTTGACTCTGAAACAGATTCCAACTCATTAGCACGATTACCTGTGGTGCTGACCATGCCAACGAACACATTGATCTGGCCGAACATGAGTTGGTAGCCCTCGTCGACTTCATCCATCTCCGAGCTCCATCATAAGTCATCGATCTCTATCTCTCCAAGCTGATTGGTGTAAAGTCGCCCGATGACGAGTTTCTCCACACCTCGGCGAGCTTCACCCACGATCTCAACTCCTTTCATTTGCAGCCCCACGGTGGGCGCCAACTGTCGTGGGGTTGTCACGGTAAGTTCTTCCTCAGGGATGATGAGTTGTGGGGCCATTGGTGATCGAAGTACGTAGGAGATGTTAATCTCGCATAAGGACAAGAATTTACCCAGGTTCGGCCCCTCTAGATCGAGGTAAAGACCTACTTCCTGCTTCGGCTTTATTGCTTGGACTGATTCTCGATTACAAGGTTTCGACTCCTATCTGGGGAGTCGATGGCTATAGGTCTCTCGATTGCTTTCGACTTGTCTAGCTTGCTTCTGGGTTGCTTATCGATCTAAGGTCCAGGGCCCTCCTTATAAAGGCGGTCGGGTCCCTGGGCTTACAAGTTTATACCGGGTCATACTTGGACACGGAGTCCTATTCTATATCTTGGCCTTCCAAGTTAGAACACCGGGTTGTATTAGGACTCCTCCTGGATGAGTCCTTCCTTCTTCATGAGACTTGGTCGACTTGTCTCCAGCCCAGCCCATGTAACTTGAAGTGCGACCCGGCTTTGGCCTTCTTGGTCTTGGCGGGTCTACTTTCCGGGTCCATGGGCCTACCTATAAAGTATCCCCTCATCAGTGATTGTGACAACTGGGACCCGGTGTCAGGCTGACGTGTCAAAGGAGACGACGCGGTCGAACACAGATGGGCGTTAACGGCGGCGCCTCCTTCGTCAGACCACCGCCGCCTCCGCTCACTTGCTCGCGGCCGGCCCGTTCCGCCGCCTCCGCTCACGGCCTCGCTGTCCGCCCCTGCCCCCGCCTCCGCTCGCGTCCTCGCCGCCTGCCCGTGCGGCCGTACGGCCGCCGCCGTCCCCCTCAAATCGCCGGCGAACCACGCATCTCCAAGCTCGTCCAGGTTGTCCAGGATATGGGCCTCGCCATACTCTTTGTCCCGGTAGGTCGCGCTCGTTCTGGGATGGCCTGAGGTGGGAGAACGTCGTCGACATCCCGAACGCCGCCGTCGCCGCCGTGGAAGCTCGCCTCGCCGTCGTTGCTCCTCCGGTTCAGAGGCCTTGTCCATTAAATTTCTAGTGAGCTCCGCCTTGACCAATAACGGGCAGCTCCTCCGCTCGCGTCCTCGCCGCCGGGCCGTGCCGCCGCCTACGATCGTGTCCGCGCCGCCGGACCGTGTCGCCGTCTCCGCTCGCGTCCTCGCCGCCCGGCCGTGTCGCCGTCCCCGCTCGCGTCCTCGCCACCGGGCCGTGCCGCCGCCTACGCTCGCGTGCGCGCCGCCGGCCGTGATGCGCTCGCGTCTACTAGTGCGTGCGTGCGAGCTAGCTAGTTAGTGCGAGGTAGCTAGTGCGTGCGAGCGCGCGCTGCTGCTGCTGCTTGTGTGTGCTGTAGCTAGTGCGTGCAAGGGCGGAGGCATCACGGGCGGACAACGAGGCCGTGAGCGGAGATGGCGACACGGACCGGCGGCGAGCGCGGAGGTCTGACGAAGGAGACGCCGCCGCTAACGCCGGTCCGAGGGGGCCGTCAGTCTCCTTTGACACGTCAGCCTGACACTGGGTCCCAGTCGTCAGAATCACCATTAACACGTTTAAAATGACGGATCAGTGTTCTCTACAACAGACCAGTGCAATACTGGTGGTTTTTTGAAAAAATTACGAATCTCGATGGTTCTGTGAACTTGCCGCGCAATTGTGGTGTTTTTTAACGTTATCTCCCTATCCTAGGTGAATATACAAGACTAACGAGGCATGGAGTTTTTGCTCTCAGATCTAGATGGCCTGTTATCTGGGCCGTGGAAACAGGCATGCAGATCTGTGCCAAACTATTATTGGAAGATATACGGACAAGCAGTAAATAAGGTATTCAGAGCCACGTATCTGACGCACTCACGGTTCTCCTAACGTGGATGTCACAGACCGATGGAACATCTTGTGGGCTGCTATCTGGACCGTGCTGATCAGAGTACCAACTGCCGGCTAGGCCATGAATAACTTGGAATTAACGGATCTGAAAACAAAACTTGGATATCAACAGTAGTACTACCATCCATTTCTCTGTGGCGCCAACAGATTTTATGGTTGAGGTCTTCTAAATTATGCAGACATGTTCAGTAAGAAAAAAAGGAATGCAATCATCCAACAAATATATAAGCTTTTAGAACACTGCAGAATCAATAGAGAAAGTCAGGTGGTATGTACAGCAAATTAACCAGGAAAACACTGAGCTAATTTTCTTTCCATTTCTTACCAACTTCTAAGAACAAAAGACTTAGGAAGCTAGCTGTGATACAGGCGCACATGCACATCAGCGGTAGAAATGGAAGACGGGGCAGTAGTACCAATGTACCATAGATGAAACAAAAGAGGTGAGATTGGTTTTCAGTTAAGAACTGAAAGATAAGATGGCTACCTGCACCAATGTGGCGTCCCGACCCCAGAACTATACAATGAAGTTTTGTGTAACCGGTCATGTTACACAATCAAAGGTTACTGGGTTTACCAATCCCAGGTCAAAACTTTTGGCAGGCGTGCTCGGAATGGATCATCGGCACGCAACACTTCGATCATGTCATAAGCTCAGACATAGCTATCATGCATAATAAAGAGATCAAGACTTGTGAAACAACTGGCACATCACAGACTCTACGACATAAAGATTCATATAGCAACTCATATATGAGAAAGATACAAATATTACAAACACAAAAGGGGTCACAGACAAGATTCATATAGCAACTCATCAGTACATCATGCGGAAGTGAAATAGTGTTGTCTAATACAACAAGATCCAAATATATGGTCTAAGAGGCCTACACATAAACAAAACCCAGCCAGCTTGTTCCACAGTACCAAGCTGCCACCTGGGAACCCTGAACTATTCGTCGATGTTCACGAAGAACCCATCTGTGTGCTCGGTGTCGTCCTCCTCTGAAACAAATTAATAAAGGCAATAAAAAGAGACTGAGTACGACGTACTCGCAAGTTTAGTAGGGCGATATAGGCCCAATGCTGACGGAGACTCTAAAGCTATATATGTAGCTAATTTGCATAAAGCTAGTTTTCCTTTTTAAAAGACATAAGTGACTCAAAGGCAACGTCTACTCAGAATGTTTTCATAAAAGGGTAAGAGAGTAAACTTTCATTTTTGGTTCTCAACGAACCACTTGTAGCCAGAACCACTCATCTCAACCAAAGGCACCCCCTCGAATCACCCTCGAGAAAATGAACCTTTAACACACGTTGATTATGCAACCTTTAGCTGCCAAATTAATTAAAAGGTTCAGGTTCTCTATGATCTTATCGTCTATTCCCAAGTCGTCCATAACCGCGGACACGGCTTTTCGAAAAGATTTAACCCTGCAGGGGTGTACTAATTTACCCATCGGTACCGTCCGGCTCACCTGATTGGCCCTCTTCCGGGGAAGATCGGCGAGTGGGCGCGGTTAGACATTTACATTGCATGAGGCTTACTCAAGGACCATCAGTATGCGGAAGGACAGGTTCAGCGCCTCCAACGCCCTGTCCCACGGCCACATCCTAAACACCACCGTCCTCATCGTTTCTTTTCCACCCACTCACTCACACGCGAATGGAAATAGCAAACTAGAGGACCCTTGACAAGCCCCTCACAACTTATTCGGTCACAGGGGATTCCATATGTCCCCACCTTTGGAAGCACACTCAGTCTTGGTTCAAGAGGTAAAAAACTCGCACCTAGGGGCAAGAATGAGACAAAACACCATCCCCGATGACAACTCATCCAAGCCTTCTTAGCATTTTAATTAAGCACCACAAGTATCCACCAGGTCCAAAACATTCCATCAACATCAATATCGTGGAATTAAATCAACAGACAAATTAAGCATTTAACTAAGCATGGCTACACATAGCTAAGCATATATACAACAACAGTTATATCTTTATCTCCGACCAACACATCAAGCCTAGGGTTCATTGGAGGGGAAGCATGTGATGGTTCGGGAAAAACATGCATTCATAGGATACTCTAGTATTGATAAAAAATTGTCATTGGAATCGCATGCAATATTATGGTGGATAAAATAAGTTTATAAAGCAATAAGATGCTAGATGCCAAGAAGGTTAGGCTTATCTCTTGCCTTACTGTGTTCCACGGATGTCACCTGCACGAACTGGAACAATAAGGCGCCGGCGTGCGCTCCAGCCGCGGCAGGCTGTGTAAGAACGGCGCGTCTGTCTCTCCAGAGAGAGAACCACAATGAAAATGTAACTAATGTGCGCCTAAGGGCATGTTTGTTTGGGCTTAAGCTTGAACTTCTACAGCTTTTGGGTCCTTACAAGCACAAGCTAGGCCAAACACTTTAGTTAAGCGCTTATTCTATTTACACTGTAAGTCGAGAAGCACGTCAGGGGATACTTCCCACCCGCTTCCCGCAGCTTCCAACTTAGAATATGCCTGCCCGGGGAGGTGCCGATCGAGGTCTGGGAGGAGAGGAGCAGGGTATCTTGAAGGGTGTCGTAGCCGCCGGCCGGAGCCGTAAAAGGGGACAAACTGACGTCGCCTTCCAGCTGTTTCTCGCGGCGGCCGGCGGCGAGGATCCAGATGCTCTAGACGCGTCGCGTTTTCCAGATGCTCCAGATACGTCCATTTTGTATCACTATTTTACATCATAATTTGTCTTTATTCATTGATATATTCCATATTATGATACATTACTTATGTTGTTTTATCTTATTTTTCATGTTTTGCATTTATGGGGGATTCATCTGCCGGAGTCCGGAAACAGCTGGAAAAGCACCTGTCAAGACACCTGACCTCCGAAGCCCCAAAAATTCCAGGAAAATAAGGAAGTCATTATTTCGGGAAATAAGCCACGGAGCCAGAAGAGGGCACGGAGGTGAGCCACCAGGGGCAGGGGCGACCCCTGGCCGCGGGTCCTCCTAGGGCTGCGGGTGGGACCCGCCCCGCCCCTGGGCCTTGTGGCCCCCCTCCGGCACCCCTTCGGCGTACTTCTTCTCCTTGACCTAAAATCATCGGGGGCGTCCACACACAATTTTTTCCACCGCCTCTGCGAGGCGGAAACCAGACAGAGAGAAGAAGGTCTCTGGCAGGGAGAAATCTGCAGGGGAAATTCCCTCCCGGAGGGGGAAATCATCGTCATCGTCATCGCCATCACGCCGGGCATCATCAGGATCATCATCAACATCATCTCCACCGCCAGCACCATCATTCCCCCATCTCATCTCGTTGTAGCTTTCGAAGTTGTGACTTGTTTAGTTCATTGGGATCACATCCCGAGTGTTGATTACTGTTTGTAGCTGATGCTTGCGAGTTTTATCGGTGAATTACTGTTACGATCAGATTGTTACACATATTCATATCACCTCTGATCATGATCCATATGATGTCTTGTGAGTAGTTCGTTTGGTTCTTGAGGACATGGGGAAAGCCTAGTTGCTAGTAATTGCATAATGTTGAGTAATATTTAATTGTTTGATAATAAATGTTGTGGTGTTATTCCTCTAGTGGTATCGTGTGAACGTCGACTACATGATACTTCACCTTATAAGGGCCTAGAGCAATGCATGGTGTATTTAGTTTAATTATGGTAGGATTGCCGGAGTGACAGAAACCTGAACCCCAATTCACAAGCTAGTGCACTAGAGAGTGTAGGATCTCGGAGTTTAAAGTTGTGATTAGATTGTTATCTTAATTGCTTTCTTATAGTTGCGGGTGATTGCAAGAGGTTTAATCACAAGTATGAATTTGTCCAAGTAAGGGTGGTGCATTAGCATAGGTTCACCCACACAACACTTATCAAAACATTGAAGATTAATCAACGGCGTGCAATGAAAGTAGCTTGGCAGAAATTCCCATGTGTCCTCAGGAACGTTTTAACCATCATAAGTAACACCACCGGCTTGTCCTTTGTGCTAAGAACGATTGGGCCACTTGCTGCAACAATAGTTGCAATCTCTTATTTACTTGTTTTTTATTTGCTCGTTACAACAAAAACCCATAAACATTTTCCTTTTAGTGCTTGTAGTGAAACCTTGCTGAAATCCACTTGTTAACACCTTCTGCTCCTCGTTGGGTTCGACACTCTTACTTATCGAAAAGACTATGATAGATCCCCTATACTTGTGGGTCATCAAGACTCTTTTCTGGCGCCGTTGCCGAGGAGTGCAGCGCTATTGGTAAGTGGAATCGGTAAGGAAAGCTTTTATTGTAAGTGTTGTTTTTATTTTTATTTGTTACTTTGCTTCATTATGGAGTGCTCTTCTCTTAATTTGCTATTTGAGAGTGACTCTTCCACTATCCCCATGGTGGATAAGGGTCCTCCGCCTACTGAAAATTTTCCTTTCAAGATGCCTATGGGAATAATTGATCGTGTTATGAGTAATAGTTATGTAGGAGATGGAACTATCCATCCCGGTTATCACTTGCTTTATATTAAAGAATTGTGTGAGCTATTTAAGATTGCAGGTGTATCAAGAGAGGTAATCATGAGGAAATTATTTTCACTATCACTGAAGGAGAAAGCATTGGATTGGTATAGGATTCTGGATAATTCTCATTTGATGGATTGGAAAGAGCTTATGTCTCTCTTTTACTCCAAATTTATCCCCTTCATGAAATTCATCAAGATAGAAAATATATATATATTTTTTGGTCTCGTGATGGAGAGAGCATCGCTCAAGCTTGGGGGAGATGAAAATCTTTAATGCTCAAATGCCCCAATCATGAGCTTTCTAATGAGATTATTGTTAATAACTTTTATGCAAGGCTACAACATCATGATAAGGATATTGAAAGAATGAGATGTCTCCTAGAGGGAGGGGGTGAATAGGCGATTTAAAACTTTTACGTTTAAGGCTTGATAAATACGGTATAAAACTAGTGTTTAATTTATCAAGCACAAAACCTAATATACTAGGTTCACCTATGTGCACCAACAACTTATGCTAGGCAAGTTAAACAACAAAGATAGCAAGATATGTAGTACTTCAAGCTCGATGGCTATCACAAGGTAAATGCATAATTAAAGGGGTTTGGTTATAGAGATAACCGACACAAGTGAAGGCGGAGGTTTGTTTCCCGTAGTTCCTTCCCAATGGAAGTACGTCTACGTTGGAGGGGTGTGGAGGCTCCTTGGCCCTCCTACAAGCATGCGCGTGCTCACCCTATTCTCTGTGAGCTCCTCCTGTGGGGAATACCCGATGGGGGATTTGCTCATCCACTATGAGGTCGTCTTGAGGGCGTTGACCAAACCCGTACAATGAGGTCTTTTTGAGGGCGTTGACCAAACCTGTACAATGTGCCCGAAGCTTCACAACTTGAAGATCTTCGCGGCACCCACCAGCCGTCTAGGGTACACAATGCACGCAAGAGGCACAAGCTCTTGGGATCCCTATGCACCTAAGAGTAACAAGCTTCTCGAATTTCAATCCCACGTATCACCGTGGGGACTCAAACCTATGCACCAAATGTAAAAGACAAGACCACACAAGGTGGTCAAGTTCTTCACTTCCAAAACCAACCAAATCAACTAATGATAAGGAGGGATTTGAGAGGAAGAACAAAGAAGAAACACAAAGCAACTCCAAGATCTAGATCTAAAGGCTTCCCCTCACTTAGAGGAGAGATGGCTTGGTGAAGTGGTAGATCTAAATCTCCTCTCTATTTTCCCTCTAAATGGAGGCAAGAATCATGGAGGGATGGAGAGGAAGCAAGCTCTCAAAAAGGTCAACAATGGAGGAGAGAGAGAGTGCAAAGAGTTGGGCAACCATTGGGGAAGAAGGCCCCTTAAATAGGTTGCCCCAAAAACCAACCGTTGGGGGGCAGATTCGCGCAGGGGCGGTACTACCGCCACTGTTGGCGGTACTGCCGCCCCACGCATTTCAGCCGACCAACGGCTAGCAAAACAAGCCCGCACTGGCGGTACTACCGCCAGAGGCGGCGGTACTGCCCCTGGCACGCAACAGAGGGGCTAAAAGGCGGCAGTGCTGGCGGCACTGCTAGCGGTGCTGCACAGACCAGGAGAGAGCTCAAAGTCCTCAGGAGCGGTACTACCGCCAGAGGCGGCAGTACTGCCGTTGAGGGCTAAGAGAGCATCTCCCTGGCGGTGGTGCTGGCGGCACTAGCGGTACTACCGCTGCATAGTGAAAAACATCAAAGCCCTAAAACTGAATAACTTTTGCTAGGAAACTCCGATCGAGGTGAATCCAATTTTGTTTGAAAGAGGACGACAAGAGCTACCCAACAAAAAGCAGAAATATTGAAACCAAGCAAGGGAGATTTTGCTAATAAATGGAAGAGTGAAACCTTCCGCACGGATGGACTGGCAAAATCTCCAAAACCGAAAACGCAAGAGAAGATGCATACGAAATCCGTTTTCGGTGAACTTGGCCTTGTCATGACAAGCACGACAAGCACCAAGACCACACCACGATAAGAGCCAAATAAGAACCAATAAAGATGATGCCAAGGATGCAAAGGTTTGAGCTCTCTATGACGATATGATCAAGATACTCGCTCGAGAGCCCCTCTTGATAGTACGGTTATCTATCCTTTAACCCGTTCTCTCAACTAAATCATGAGACCGGTAAAATAGAAAACCTATCAAGATCGTACCTTTGCCTTGCGCATAATCCACTTGAGCTTGATGATGATGATCTTGACCTTCTCAAGTTGGACCACCTTTCTTGATTGCACTCCGCTCGGTGAAGACTCGCAACGTGTTCCCCCATACACCAAGATGGGAGAGACACTCTTCGACATATCTTCACTTGGCCTTTATCTTGATGACGATCACCACGTGACGCCATCCTCCATGGGCTACATAGGATATCCCTTTCGTTGCATGCTCATGGAGAAATGCCTAACCACACATAGAGATACAAGCACATAGATCATGGGTTAGTTCACAAGGCTATATCGACAATTGCTTACCATACCATGGGATCATACGATCCCTCATGGTACATCCCTAGCCTTGTGTGTTGATCAACTTGCACATAGCCTAGATCAACATAAACTCTTCTTCGTTTAGTCTTGACTCCAACATATGGAGATCAAGCATTGCTATGGACCAAACCTACAAGTATATCTCAAAGCACACATTTTGTCATTAATTACCGAAACCACACATGGGGGCAACCATGCTCTTTCAATCTCCTCCATTTTGGTATAATTGATGACAATCCCTTTTTAAGAGGGTTTATATAATGAATTAACCATACTTGCAAGACAAACAAGCAAGCACGCAAGAACATAAAGGCAAATGCTTAAGAACCAAACAAAAGAATAAAACCAAATTCCCTTAAACCCTCTAAACTTCTCCCCCATTGGCATCTATTGCCGAAATTGGTGGAAAAACTTAGAAGGCCAAGATAATATGCGTTCCTCCATAAGGTGTGCATTTCTCAAGATATGAGTGAAATCAAATGCACATATTCAATGACGAATAGGTAGAGGAAATCAAACTATATTGGAGGATCTAAAGATTGCAAATAAGATGACATCCCTTTTTAAACATCTCCCCAAAGGGAGAAAAGCAATCGAAAAGATCCGAAAAGAGTGTTCTAAATGAAAATGGAGAAGCTCCCCAATGTTCATGCACTATTGAAGAGTGCACAAAAATGGAATCCTCACTCCCCCAAAATCATCTAGAACACACAACAAGTGCAAGAGTGCATAAAACAAAACATAGCACTTGCACCAAGGATATGGTTGAGCCATAAAAAGATACCAAATCAAAAGATTCAACATAAGAGAGTCCCAACCAAGATACAAAGAAGATCTTTTAAAAAAAAGTTCACAAGCTCAAGGATACCAATTGGAAACTAAAACCAATTGAAAAAGCCAAAAGCTAGTGAGAACATTTAGGCAATACAAATCAACATGCTCACCATGATAAGCATGAAGTCAAAGATCTTCAATAAAACATGAGTGCGTAAAAATGCAAATAAAGGTAAGACAAGCACTCACGAGCGAATTTCTTTTTGAAGCCACCAAAGAATCAAAGATAATAATCAAGGTGACTCGAAAAGAAAAGGATACCAATTGAAAAAGTTACCTCTCTCATATGTATAGGTTTCTAAGTAGATAAATCATTGATGATATACACCCACAAAGAAACATGTACATACGAAATGGTTAGAGAAGAAGAGAACAAGGTATCCAAAGGGAAGTCATAAATATACAAATAAGATTATTGCTTAAAAGCATAGCACATAGCTCAAATTTATCTTATTGTATATAGATGAACTTCAAACACATCAAAGACATCACACATATCACTAAGGGAACAAGAGATAGTGGAGACGCTTTGAGATAAGGCAACAAGTATCACAAAGAGGATATCAATTGAAGGAAAGGTTTTTGCAATTTCAACACAAATATCACAAAGATATACCAAGTGAAGAGAATAGCTAGGCCAAAACCACAACAATTGCATATAAAAGCATTTCATGCCAAGAAGCAACCTACACAAGGTTGAAACTAGAAAAGTATGCATGGGATAGATACTTGTTACCGAGACATCATTGGTGATGAAGAAGATGATAGTTTGTTAATCATCGTAGCTTGACTCCTATAATCACATGGTGAGAACACCTTCCTTATGAATGAGGCAAGCATCCAATGCATCTCCATTGTAGCTAAAATACAATTCAAGTACAAGATGGTTCCCAAACTCATTGGGTCCCATAGTAGTTAGATACACTACAATATATAGGACACACTCCACATAAATATGTGCATATAGATATGAAATTGAATTTCATGCACATCTTAGCCGATTTAGGATTTGGTGGAGTATACCCTATATATTGGAACAAAAAGACAAGCATGCCATAAGATATATATATATATATTAATAAATATGCATGCAAAGACTTTCTAGAACCAAAAAGATACAATTTGGACACAAACACCAAGTAAACCAAAAGTAGGCACACCAAGGTGTGACACGAAAAGGTTGTCCAAATTATATCAAAATCCAAATCAACACATGATCAAGGAAAAATCAAAACAACCAATGATTGATTCCAACACATCAACACATGAAGTGAGGTATCAATAGGAATCAAATCAAACAACACATGCGAGATAAGACGCCAATTGAAAATAAGATACCCGCAAGAGGCAAAGATACCAAGAGAAGAGTATTACTTGAAAGACATCAAGTAAAATAAAATCAAGAAACAAGGTATCAAAGCTCCCATAAGAGATACCAATTGAAACACTCATCTATGGATGAGATATAAAATTTCAATAGATACAGTTGAAGGTACCTAAGAAAGATCAATGAGCATAGAAGATACGATACAAAGATAAATGCTCATTGGGTTTTCTCATTTAAGAAGATAAGACACAAGCCAAGAAATGAGAAAGCAAACTCCCAAAAAAGAGCAAGGTTACAACAAATAAACCAAACACTCTATATTTTTCAAGATGGCACAAAGCCCAAAAAAATTGTCTTCCACAAACACAAAAGATAGAAATCAAATGTCAATTGAAAGGATCAAATTTCGATTGATGAGATAGTGTCCTAAATAATAATGGAAAGCTCCCCAAGATTCATGCATTATCATAAAGATTTGCATTTGAATACAAAACGCACACACAAGGGATCATTACTCTCCATATGCCATTTACAACACTAAACAATACCAATTGAAAAATAGGATCCATGAAAGAGGCAAGGAAGACAACGGGAGTCAACGCAAAATAAATACTTGGCAAGAGATAAGGCAAATAAGAGCAAAGGCCAACAAAGGATAATCACAAATATTCTACCACAGACATGAATATCAATTGTCCAAGGACAATGAGTAAATGGAAATATTTTCCTGGTGATAGAGATATCCAAGAATATCCTCTCAAGATAAATCATATGGCAAAAGATAAGAATTAAAGCAATGCCATATTTGATAGAGTTTGTTGGTAGCTCCAACTATTCGAACCAACCGGCAAAGCCATGGTTAAAATAATATATGGAGCGAATGATTTCTCAAATAGCATATGGAAATGCATATTTGAGAAAAATCACACCAAGAAAAACTCATGCAAACAAGATCCAAAAGAAAACCAAATAGAAGCACTCGATAAAATTGGAACTTGTTCGAGCAAACATGCAACATGGAAACAAGATAATTTGCAATATCAAACTCAAGTGGCAAAACCTCAAATGTTCACATTTTCTAGGACTGTAATATGTACAAAACATATTACTCCCCATAATGTGATAATCCATTTCTTTTAAGCAAGAGGCAAGTAAGACCAACTAGATAAATTAATGGACATTATAGAATTTGAATTTCTCATGAATAATACATACCACATAGAGACTAGATAATCTTGCTATATCAATACTATGTGGTGTACATCATGAATACACATTTCTAGAATTGTGAAGTGTACAAAGCAAGTCACTCACCCAAAGATGGTATAGTCCATTAATCTCTCAAAAGAGCCAAATAAAGTCCACACAAGATCCAATAAAAGGCTTAATACAAAGTTTACACGTAGATGATACACAACTAACATACACATACTTGATATCTCAAGATAAGTAAGAAAGAAGCACATCATATACATACACATGCTAGGAACAAAACTAACACATGCAAGGGGGCAAGTAACTTTCAATGTAAATGAGTTAAGTACAAGTTACCGCAAGGAGGAACATTGGGTATAAGATAGATATGTGATAATCCAAATGACTTGGCTTGAGGAAATATAACCATGAAGATCCCTTAGTTCTTCATAAGATAGTCAAGTCTCCAATGTCCTCCAACACAACCTATTGATCAAGTTTGAGCTTGTTGGTCCCCAACAAAGTTGGGTCCTAAGATGTTAGTCACAATAGGTTTGGGTACCCAAATGGTTCTTTTCTTGACACCACTTTGAGCACCCACATATTTGGCAAACACATTGCCAACCCTATCCTTCCTAAGAGAATAAACATCATCAATCAGAATGGGGTTGGATAGGGTACCGTTTGTGCATGAAGAAGCCACATGACCCTTCTCACGGCATAGGTAGCAACACCGAATCTTCCCTTTCTTCTTAATAGGATACTCAACTTGAGGAGCAATAGCATGCGTCTTCTTAGGAGGTGGCCTTTGTTCAACTCGTGGTTGATCATGAGATTGAACAAGAGGCCGCTTCCCTAGTTGCTTCTCATTGAGAGGCTTCTTCTTCATAGGGCAATATCTAACATGGTGCCCTTTGATCTTGCACTTGAAGCAAGTAATCTTGGTCGGATTCTTGGTTTGTTCGTGGCCCTTGTTCTTGCCGATCTTGGACTTGTTCTTGTTATTGGAGTTGAATCCAAGTCCACTCTTTTCTTTGGGGTGTCTTTGCACACTCAACATGTTGTCAAGTGTGGACTTACCTTCATGACGCTTTTCCAGAAGTGGCTTGGGCCTTGGGCTCATTTCTTTCCCCTACATGGTTAGTGACAACACAAGCACTAGAGGAAGTAGATGCATCATTGTTAGAGCAACAAGGCATGGAAAGTAATTCATCACAAGATGTACCAACATTGTGTGTGGATGAACTACTAGGACTAGCACATGTCAATATATCATTTTTAATTAAGGTTGTGCCATTGTCCACATGAGGCTCACAAGATGTTACCTTGGTAGTGATAGCCTCATGAGCTAACTTTAGCCGATCATGGGATACTAGAAGATCATCATGAGAGCTAGATAGCTTCTTATGACTTTCTTCCAATTTCCCATAATTTCTAGTTAGCAAATCAAGTTGAGCCCTTAGCTCAACATTCTCCCTTAGAATGGATGCTTCACAAGAAGTAGAGTTAGTAGCACAAGCATCATCATTAATGGAAATGGGAGAACAAGAAGGAAGCTCTTTTAAAATTTGAGCTTGAAGTTGATCATGAGACTTATTGAGACTTGCGAGAGAACTTTCCAAGGACTTGAGATCCTTTTCTAGTTTCTCATTAGCCTCAAGAAGTCTAACATTTTCAACTACAAGCTCACTATTTTTAGTGTTTAAGACTTTAGCAAGAGCTTGAGCATGATCATGTTCTTTTCTTAGTTTAGACATCTCTAGATTATTAGACTCCTCAAGATCCACAAGAGTTTCCTCAAGGGTCGACCTACGACCTTGTTCTTCTTCAAGAGCAATAGAGAAGTCTGCAATCTCATTGGCATAATCACGCTCACGAGCTTCCATTTTCTCAATGGTGTCTTCATACTCATCAATAATATTTTTACTTTTATCAACAATAGACATGATGTTTAAGAAAGTAGAGGAAGCATTATCATTTTTACGAAGAGCATGAAGGACAACATTTTTCATCTTATCTAAGAGAGCATCATTATCAACATCATCATTATCATTATCATCATCATTACTTGAGGATTTAGCCATAAGGCAAAAAATAGTTGATGAAGAATAACCATTAGTTGATGCATCACTTAGATTCATATCTTGTTTCATAAAGAGTTGGATTTCCTCTACATTTTTAGGAACACAAGGACTAGAGGAAACACAAGCATTTTGATCATGGCAACAAGATATAGCTAGCATATCATCATAAGATTTAGTCATACAATTTCTACATGATATGCAAGGACTATCAACACAAGCATGTAAGGCATTTATAGTGCTAGAAGTGTTTAAGTCCTTAGATGAAGCATTGCAATGAGATAGAGACAAAGGATCATCAATAGTGAACTCACTATAAACATTGCAATGACCATCACTGCTCACCATGTCATTAGTTTGTCGCTTACCACATGTAGGTGAGGTAGACGAGGTTGAGAACTCATCACGTCCGGAGGTGGAGGGGAAACAATCATCCTCGATAGCCATGGACTTGCCATATTTATATTCAAGCATCGTCCATAGCTCATGAGCATTTCCATCAGGCATGATTGACCCAAGAACTACATGACTTAAAACATGGACAATTGCATTAGATACTAGAGAATAGAGATAAGAGATTTCCTCATCCTCTAAAAACACCTTTTGGGAGTCCTTTGGAGGAGGAAATCCCATATCTATGATTCCCTCTATAATTGGACCCATGACCCTAAAAAGATTAAGCATGCGATTTTTCCAAACATCATAATTTGTGACATCGAATATAAAAGTGGGATTGTGCACTAATTTACTAAACGACATCTTTGCTCTCAAGGCGGGGAAGCCTAATAAGGAGAGACCTTGCTCTGATACCAATTGAAAGAACGAGATGTCGCCTAGAGGGGGGTGAATAGGAGATTTAAAACTTCTACGTTTAAGGCTTGATAAATGCGGAATAAAACTAGCGTTTAATTTATCAAGCACAAAACCTAATATACTAGGTTCACCTATGTGCACCAACAACTTATGCTAGGCAAGTTAAACAACAAAGATAGCAAGATATATAGTACTTCAAGCTCGATGGCTATCACAAGGCAAATGTATAAGTAAAGGGGTTTGGTTATAGAGATAACCGACACAAGTGGAGGCGGAGGTTTGTTTCCCGTAGTTCCTTCCCAATGGAAGTACGTCTACGTTGGAGGGGTGTGGAGGCTCCTTGGCCCTCCTACAAGCACGCACGTGCTCACCCTATTCTCCGTGAGCTCCTCCCGTGGGGAATACCCGATGGGGGATTTGCTCATCCACTATGAGGTCATCTTGAGGGCGTTGACCAAACCCGTATAATGAGGTCTTCTTGAGGGCGTTGACCAAACCCGTACAATGTGCCCGAAGCTTCACAACTTGAAGATCTTCGTGGCACCCACCAACCGTCTAGGGTACACAATGCACCCAAGAGGCACAAGCTCTTGGGAGCCCTATGCACCCAAGAGTAACAAGCTTCTCGAACTTCAATCCCACGTATCACCGTGGGGAACTCAAACCTATGCACCAAATGCAAAAGGCAAGACCACACAAGGTGGTCAAGTTCATCACTTCCAAAACCAACCAAAGCAACTAATGCTAGGGAGGGATTTGAGAGGAAGAAATAAGAATAAACACAAAGCAACTCCAAGATTTAGATCTAAAGGATTCCCCTCACTTAGAGGAGAGATGGCTTGGTGAAGTGGTAGATCTAGATCTCCTATTTATTCTCCCTCTAAATGGAGGCAAGAATCATGGAGGGATGGAGAGGAAGCAAGCTCTCAAAAAGGTCAACAATGGAGGAGAGAGAGAGAGTGCCAAGAGTTGGGCAACCATTAGGTAAGAAGGCCGCTTAAATAGGTTGCCCTAAAAACCAACCGTTAGGGGGCAGATTCGCGCAGGGGCGGTACTACCGCCACTGTTGGCGGTACTGCCGCCCCACGCATTTCAGCCGACCAACGGCTAGCAAATCAAGCCCGCACTGGCGGTACTGCCGCTGGTGCGCAACAGAGGGGCTAAAAGGCGGCAGTGCTGGCGGCACTGCTAGCAGTGCTGCACAGCCCAAGAGAGGGCTCAAAGTCCTCAGGAGCGGTACTGCCACTGATGGCTAACAGTGCACCTCCCTGGCGGTGGTGCTGGCGGCACTGCTGGCGGTACTGCCGCCAGAGGCGGCGGTACTACCGCTGCACAGAGAAAAACATCAAAGCCCTAAAACTGAATAACTTTTGCTAGGAAACTCCGATCAAGGTGAATCCAATTTTGTTGGAAAGAGGACGATAAGAGCTACCCAAAAAAATCAGAAATATTGAAACCAAGCAAGGGAGATTTTGCTAATAAATGGAAGAGTGAAACCTTCCGCACTGATGGACCGGCAAAATCGCCAAAACCGAAAACGCAAGAGAAGATGCATATGAAATCCGTTTTCGGTGAACTTGGCCTTGTCATTACAAGCACGACAAGCACCAAGACCGCACCACGATAAGAGCCAAATAAGAACCAATAAAGATGATGCCAAGGATGCAAAGGTTTGAGCTCTCTACGATAATACAATCAAGATACTCGCTCGAGAGACCCTCTTGATAGTACGGTTATATATCTATCCTATAAACTCGGTCTCTCAACTAACATCATGAGACCGGTAAAATAGAAAATCTATCAAGATCATACCTTTTCCTTGCGCATAATCCACTTGAGCTTGATGATGACGATCTTGACCTTCTCAAGTTGGACCACCTTTCTTGATTGCGCTCCACTCGGTGAAGACTCACAACGTGTTCCCCCATACACCAAGATGGGAGAGGTACTCTTCGACATATCTTCACTTGGCCTTTATCTTGATGACGATCACCACGTGATTCCATCCTCCGTGGGCTACATAGGATATCCCTTTCGTTGCATGCTCATGGAGAAATGCCTAACCACACATAGAGATACAAGCCCATAGATCATGGGTTAGTTCACAAGGCTATATTGACAATTGCTTATCATACCATGGGATCATACGATCCCTCATGGTACATCCCTAGCCTTGTGTGTTGATCAACTTGCACTTAGCCTTGATCAACATAAACTCTTCTTCTTTTAGCCTTGACTCCAACATATGGAGATCAAGCATTGCTATGGACCAAACCTACAAGTATATCTCAAAGAACACATTAGTCCTTAAGGATTGTCATTAATTACCAAAACCACACATGGGGGCAACCATGCTCTTTCAGATATGTTTGATGCTTATTCTCTTGGGTCTTTTACAAGCAAAAAGGTGAATGCTTAATGGGATCTTATTGAAAGGATCTATCGCAATGCAGAGGATTGGGAGATCGATAAAGGTAAGGAAACAGGTATAAACTATGAGTATGATTGCATTAAATCTTTTGTGAAAACTGAAAGTTTTAGTGTGCTTAGTACTAAGTTTGGGATTGGTTCTCAAATTTTTTGCTGATTTTTGTAAGTCCTTTTAAACTCATATTAATATCCCTAAAGAAAAGTGGAATTAGTATCATGAACCTTTTAAAGATGTTTGTAAAAAAGACATGCTTGCTAATAATGAGATACAAGTCCATACCGTTGAATCTGTTTTACCTGCTATTCACTTTGAAAAACCACCGTTTCCTAGAAGAATTAAAGAACACTCTAATGTTGCTAGTGTGGTTAATAAAAGTGAAAGAAAAGCTTTAGAACGCAATGAAAAAATTGAATGAAGGCGTCGTTCTTGGGCATAAAATTTCTGAGAGAGGAATCGAAGTTGATAGAGCTAAAATTGAATCAATTGAGAAAATGCCCTATCCAAGGGGTATTAAAGGTATACGCAGTTTTCTTGGTCATGCTGGTTTCTATAGGAGATTTATTAAAGATTTTTTTAAGACTTCGAGACCTCTTACTAATCTTCTTCAAAAAGATGTTCCATTCGTTTTTGATGAAGATTGTAAGGAAGGCTTCAAGGTCCTTAAGAAAGCTTTAATCTCGGCTCCTATTGTTCAACCACCTGATTGGAATTTACCTTTTGAAATTATGTGTCATGCTAGTGATTATGCTGTTGGAGTTGTTCTTGGTCAAAGAGTTGACAAGAAACTGAATGTTATTCATTATTCTAGTAAAACTATGGATAGTGCGCAAAAGAACTATGCTACCACTAAAAAAGAATTTTTAGCCGTTGTTTTTGCTTGTGATAAATTTAGGCAGTATATTGTAGACTCTAAAGTAACTATTCATACTGATCATGATATATCAAGTACCTTATGGAAAAGAAATATGCTAAGCCTATGATTATTAGATGGGTGCTTTTGTTGCAAGAGTTCGATTTGCATATAGTTGATAGAAAAGGTGCAGATAATCCTGTGGCAGATAATTTGTCTAGAATGGAAAATATACCTCATGATCCAATTCCTGTAAATGATAGTTTCCCTGATGAACAACTCGCCGTTGTTAAGTTAAGCTCTCATAATAGTCCTTGGTATGCTGATTATGCTAATTTTATTGTCTCCGGATTTTTGCCTCCAAGTTTCACTCATCAACAGAGGAAGAAATTCTTTTATGATTTGAGACACTATTTTTGGG
The DNA here is from genome assembly GCA_012064385.1 of Puccinellia tenuiflora. Taxonomy (NCBI): domain Eukaryota; kingdom Viridiplantae; phylum Streptophyta; class Magnoliopsida; order Poales; family Poaceae; genus Puccinellia; species Puccinellia tenuiflora. The sequence continues at coordinate 135,874 of QRDG01002081.1, read as the reverse complement.
ATGACCCACATTTATACAAAGAGGGAGTCGATGGAATTATGAGGAGATGTGTTCCTGAGCATGAACAAGATGAAATCTTGAGAAAATGCCACAATAGTGGCTATGGTGGACATCACGCAGGAGAAAGAACCGCACACAAGGTTTTTATTGGCCTCAAGGATGCTAAAAGGTTTGTTTCGTCTTGTGATGAATTTCAATGGGTTGGTAATATTAGTAGACGTTATGAAATGCCTATGAATTACTCTCTTGTTATTGAACCTTTTGATTGTTGGGGATTTGACTTTATGGGTCCTTTTCCTACTTCGCATGGTAATACTCACATCCTTGTTGCTGTAGACTAATGTCACTAAATGGGTAGAAGCTATACCAAGTAAAAGCGCTGATCATAAGACCATTCTAAAAATGCTTAAAGAAGTTATTTTTCCTAGGTTTGGAGTGCCTAGATATCTTATGACAGATGGAGGCTCTCACTTTATTCACGATGCTTTTAGGAAAGTTCTAGCTAAGTACGATATTAATCATAGAGTTTCTTCACCTTATCATCCTCAAACTAGTGGTCAAGTTGAGTTAACTAATAGAGAGATTAAATTAATTTTGCAAAAGACCGTCAACAAGTCTAGGAAGAATTGGTCTAAAAAACTTAATGATGCTTTGTGGGCTTATAGAACTGCTTATAAAAATCCTATGGGCATGTCTCCCTATAAAATGGTTTATGGGAAGGCATGCCATTTGCCTCTTGAATGGAACACAAAGCTTATTGGGCTGTTAGACAACTTAATTCTGATCCTAATCTTGCTGGTGAGAAAAGATTGCTTAATTTGAGTTCTTTGGATGAGTGGAGAAGCGAAGCTTATGAAAATGCCCGGTTGTTCAAGGAAAAGGTAAAGAAGTGGCATGACAAGAGAATTTTAAAAAGAGAGTTTAATATTGGTGATAAAGTATTATTGTATAGGTCTCGTCTCAGATTTTTTGCAGGAAAATTACTCTCCAAATAGGAGGGACCATTCATTGTTGAGGATGTATATCGCTCCGGTGCTGTAAAAATTAACACCCTCGATGGAGACAAGCCTCAAGTGGTGAATGGCCAACGACTCAAGCATTATATTTCCGGTAATCCATTGGAGAAAGATGTCGATGTTATCCAAGTAGTTACTCCGGAAGAATTTATTGAAGACAAATACCGGAAGACTCCAGAATCAGAAAAAGTATAGGTAACAGTTTCGGTAAGGAAAGTATCTCGGAAAATTGCGGAAAAATTACAGGCTCTGTTTTTAGGAAAATGAAAAATTAGGAGACGAAACAAAACCCGAGACGATGCCCAGGAGGCAGGGCGACCCCTGGCCGCTGCCACCTTCCAGGCCACAGGTGGGACCCGCCCATGGCCCCCTAGACTCCGGCTCCGACTCCGCGTCGTCTCGTTTCCTTCCTTTTTACGTAGAATTTTTTGCTATATATTCCCCCAAATTTTTCGAGGATCATACCCTGTGTTTCCGTCGTGTTTTTGTTTCGAGTTGTTCTTGCCAGGGTTTCGAAGCTCTCTATTGACATGTCTTCTTGCGGATCGAGCGATGAGTACTACGCTGCAAGGCGCCTTCATCAGATCCAACATAACATCAACCAAGGAACCTTCGTAGATTGGGCAACTGATGAAGAGGTCACCGCTAGGAGAGCGGACATGGAGCGGAACATGAGGGAGGAAGTGAGGAGGCCTGCATAATGTGTAGGGGACGGTTCCTATGGATCAGGATCATGATATAGCACCTCTCTTGACAGACGCTCATCGAGTTGCTGATCAGTTCTGTGAGCAGTTCCGCGTTCTGAAGGCCGAAGTGGCAATTCTGGAAGCAGGAAATATAGAGCTACGTCAGAGGCTCGGAAACTATCTTACACCACTTTCAATTGCTCCACCGTCACCTCCACGGTAATAAGCTCGAGTATTTTGGGTAATGGCACTCCCCTGGCTTGTTCCAAGTTTGGGTGAGTGCCCCGGTATATTTATCTTTATCATTATCTTCTTTTGCTTTGGTCTTGTGAGTTATATCATGGGTAGAGAAGTTATCATGTAGTATGGTATTGCAATGTGTTGTATCATTCCTTTAGAGTGTTCTATGTATCCTTTGGTGTGTGGTTTTCTATAATGGAATATAAATGAGAAGTCTTCTTTTACTCTTCTGCACTTTATATTTTATTATATCAATCTCCCTCATATGTTGGTCTTGTGGTAAGTGGTGATTTAACATTGGGTGTGAGAGTAGAACTTTATTTAGTCTTGGCAAGCATGAATTTGGTTAAATGCAACAATGCTTTGATGCTTGAGTAGAGAAGAGGAATTTACATGCAAATATATTATCTTTTATAACTTACATGCTTGTGAGTCCTCTAGCTTTATGCTCTTTTGTTGAAAGAATTATTCTAACAAAGATGATGGCTTAATGTTGCATGTTTGATTTATTGTTCTAGATAGTATATTTGATTAATATCTCTCAACACTTTATGTTTGCTATAAAGCCTTGCTAGCCTAAAAGCCTTGTATTGAGCGGAATGACTGCTCGTGCATCCAATCCTTTAGTAAATCCACCTTTCACAAGTGTCCACCATACCTTCCTACATGTGGTATTTCTCAACCACTCCAAGTAAATTGTCATGCACTACCTTTAAAACCTTCAAAGTATTATGTTTTGTGTCTTTGTTCTCAGCTCATGAGGAATCAGTACAACACTAGTGATCTTCCATGTTATTCAGGTTCTTCCTCTTCCACCCTATGAGTATGGAATCGTACTCATTTAAATTTGCCGAGAGCTGGCCAAGGGTTCATAATCCGCAAAACATAATTACAACATAACATTAATCTCTCATTCACACAGTGCACCTGAGAAATCAGTCAAACATTGGCTAGTGATAAACAAAGGAGAAGAGGAACGTACTTGTTCCTCTATGGGAGCCGCTCTCACAAGTCTAAAAACTAAAGTCTAGCATGGAAGTTTCACTAGTCTCTACTGCCAGTGGTTGACGAGGCATGCACCTCTCGAAATCATTTTATATCTCCATTTTCAAAATTGAAAAGCTCTAGTGCATGATAAATCTCTGCTTCCCTCTGCGAAGGGCCTTTCTTTTACTTTTTTGTTGAGTCAGTACACCTACTTCCTCTATTCTCCACAAGCAAACCTAGAGTGTTGATTTATGATGTTATCATTTATGTTATTTTCAATATGTCTATTATGTTTCATTACAGTTATTCATTTTCCTTTTGTGTCAGCTTTAATGCTTTTATCACAAGAATACAACCTCGATGATTTGCAACTCATGGAAAGATGACTTGATAGTTGAAGCATTTAATGGACCCTTCTTGCAATATGAGTTTGATAAGTCTAATTGTTTCTTAGCTGAGAGCATAGTTTGCCAATACTCAATAAGCTTTTATCCTATTACACCTTAACATGTTATTATTGCATCACTTGTTCTCGAGAAGTTTTATGAGAATAGGTTGTTGTTTAGAATATATTTGTGTTGGGTAAGTAAATACCGATGCTTCATGCTCGTATTCTTTATTATCGACACTTCACTCCATAAACTTGTGGTCATGTTTACTGAGCTCAGTTTTCGCTTGGGGACAAGCGGAGTCTAAGCTTGGGGGAGTTGATACGTCCATTTTGCATCACTATTTTACATCATAATTTGTCTTTATTCATTGATATATTTCATATTATGACACATTCCTTATGTTGTTTTATCTTATTTTTCATGTTTTGCATTTATGGGGAATTCATCTGCCAGAGTCCGGAAACAGCTGGAAAAGCACCTGTCAAGACACCTGACCTCCGAAGCCCCCAAAATTCCAGGAAAATAAGGAAGTCATTATTTCGGGAAATAAGCCATTGAGCCAGAAGAGGGCACGGAGGTGAGCCACCGGGCAGGGGCGACCCCTGGCCGCGGGTGGGACCCGCCCCTGGGCCCTGTGGCCCCCCTCCGGCACCTCTTCGGCGTACTTCTTCTCCTTGACCTAAAATCGTCAGGGGCGCCCACACACAATTTTTCCGCCGCCTCTGCGAGGCGGAAACCAGACAGAGAGAAGTAGGTCTCCGGCAGGGAGAAATCTGCCCGGGAAATTCCCTCCCAGAGGGGGAAATCGTCGGCATCGCCATCACGCCGGGCATCATCGGGATCGTCATCAACATCATCTCCACCACCAGCACCATCATCACCATCATTCCGCCATCTCATCATGTTGTAGCTTTTGAAGTTGTTACTTGGATCACTTCCCGGGTGTTGATTACTGTTTGTAGTTGATCCTTGCGAGTTTTATCGGTGAATTACTGTTACCCATATTCATATCACCTCTAAGCATGATCCATATGATGTCTTGTGAGTAGTTCGTTTGGTTCTTGAGGACATGGGGAAATCCTAGTTGCTAGTAATTGCATAATGTTGAGTAATATTTAATTGTTTGATAATAAATGTTGTGGTGTTATTCCTTTAGTGGTATTGTGTGAACGTCAACTACATGATACTTCACCTTTTAAGGGCCTAGAGGAATGCATGGTGTATTTAGTTTGCTTATGGTAGGGTTGCCGGAGTGACAGAAACCTGAACCCCAATTCACAAGCTAGTGCACTAGAGAGTGTAGGATCTCGGAGTTTAAAGCTGTGGTTAGATTGTTATCTTAATTACTTTCTTATAGTTGCGGATGCTTGCAAGAGGTTTAATCACAAGTATGCATTTGTCCAAGTAAGGGTGGTGCATTAGCATAGGTTCACTCACAGAACACTTATCAAAACATTGAAGAGGCGTGCAATGAAAGTAGCTTGGCAGAAATTCCCATGTGTCTTTTAATCATCATAAGTAACACCACCGGCTTGTCCTTTGTCCTAAAAAGGATTGGGCCACTTGCTGCAACAATAGTTGCAATCTCTTATTTACTTGTTCTTTATTTGCTCGTTACAACAAAAACCCATAAACATTTTCCTTTTAGTGCTTGCTAGTGAAACCTTGCTGAAATCCTCTTGGCAAGACCTTCTGCTCCTCGTTGGGTTCGACACTCTTACTTATCGAAAGGACTACGATAGATCCCCTATACTTGTGGGTCATCATGTGGAAGGGTGCCTCAGCTGGAGGAGCCGGGGCAAGGAATGAGAGGCAGAACTCGATCCGAGACGATGAAGATAAGGCATGGAATTTTATTTGTTAGCTTGCGTTGTAGGTTCCGCTAATTTAATGGCAGACTAACGCAGAAGTACCTGTAGGCATCAGTTGCCAGGATCATCCTAGTATCCAAGTTTACATGTAGGTAGTAGTTGGGTATAGGATATGTATGAGGTTAATTTGTTTCTTATTTTTGAAAGTTTTGCTTCTCATGCTCTCTGAAGAATAAGAACTATCTATTTCTCAGCTTCTCCCTTTCAAAGTTACTCCTACCTAAAAATTGTAAACTTGTGTCATGAACACAGAGGCGGAGCTATGTGCAGTTCAGGGGGAGCATCGCCCCCCCACCCACACACCCACCCATCCCAAACAAATTTTACAAAAAATCCAGTACTATTTGGCCTTTTTGCCTCAGAAATTGATGAAATTCAGCCTGTTTGCCCCCCAGTGGCGCAACATGGCCCAGCAACCCATTTGTCCCCCCCCCCCCGGCCACTTGGCCCAAGCTCCGGCACTGCCTGGACACTTGATGAACAAGAAGTAATGAGGAAATTGTTTGTGCTTCCTGAACAGTTTTCTGTTGTTACGCTCAGCATCATACAATCATTGTTACAAAAATAAAGCATCATACAATGGAGAAAAATTTAGATATCTTCTACGGAATACTTATTTGTGCATCGCATACAACATCAGGGGCCATCTTCATGCCTGACAAGCAAAAAACGTTGACCAACAAGGGAACTACGTTGATAGATAGGTGAGACATCCATTTAGCTCGAGTATACCTCAGATGCGACTCGAATTATTTCGAGTATGCCTCAGCCGGCACTCGAACCCGGATGGGTTGGCTCAACACTCTGAGCACAAGCCACCAAGCCAGCACTTGGTTCTCAAGCCTGACAAGCAATGGGATCTTGATTCTCCATGTGAATCATCTAGACACCTTGCGGCATCTCGTCCATGTTCTGGATTCGAGCAGCCGCCAACAAAGAATCGCGACGTTGTCGGGGTTCTTGCATCGCCTCGCTCGCGGGGAATTTCCTGCCACACCTCATCGGCGGCGCTCGTCGACAGCCACTCTCGTTGGGTGTAGCTTTGGCCGACAGTTTTTCGAGAATACAACCTGTGAGTTGTATCAATCACATAGAAGAGTTGCCAGAAGGCATAACAACACTGTGAACAAGAGGTGATAGCTCCTCAACTCCATGCAAGCCTAATCTCCTACCAGCAACCAAAGGGGCACCGGCTCCGGAAAGCCAAAAATATCACTACGAAAGAGCCTAGCTAAACGCCACTTATCACACTCCTCCTTGATCTTCTGCTAGATGGCTCCTGACGATGGGGCCACTCCATTGAAAGCCACGCCGTTCCGGTGCCGCCAAATGCACCAGAAGACAAGGATGATCGCCGTCCAAAGGTCTCGACGATGACTAGCTGTGCATGACCTAGTCGCCCACCACGATAGCTCCGAGTCTACCTCTAGTAGCCAATCCTACTTCCCCCAATGATGTAAGGTCCAAGACCACACTTCTCGTGCAACCACGCAACCCAATATGGACTCAGAGGCTTGGTCACAAAGTGGACATGCCACTGGGTGGGGAAGGCCACGACGTTGGAGTCTGTCTGTCGTCCAGCAATGATTCCTCGAGGCCAACCACACGAAGAACTTACATCCGTATAGCGCTCTTGACTTCCAGAGGTAGACTCTCGGCTTTGGCCGATAGTGGTGCCGCCACGACGCCGATGTTGGGAGGGAGACAAGAAACTATCTGGGGAGGTGCCGAGCGCCGCACCGCACCCCGGAGATTAGATAAAAATAAACTGTGGAGGAGTTGTAAATGAAAGAAAGCTCGCCATTGCTGCAAAAAAAATGAAAGTAACATCATTTTCTATGTATTTAGCATTTTCAGTAAACCGCAACATGACTAGATAAAAATTTACGACGTGCAGCCAAAAAGTGTTATAGTATTTTGGGCACATCAATGTAAAAAAATCAGCAACGCATACAACAAATTCTCAGTGGTCACACAAAAAATGCTCAAAATCCCGTCGTCGTTTGCAACAAAAAAAAACGCATCCATTAACACTATAGGAACACGTATGGGAAATTGGAGCCTAGCTCAACTGGTTTTAGGCTCCTATTTATACTTAAGAATCAGGCCTTCCTGATACTCACGCAATTTATCCTAAGGAACATGCTTGGTTATTAACCAAGATAAAAATCTTGGTACTCATGATTAATGGTTGTGTGCATTACTAGTTAGTATAGAAGCCGGAGAAGTGAAATCCTCCCCCCCCCCCCCCCCCACCCCCAAAGTCTTTTAGGAAGTGAGGCTAGCTCAACTGGTTGGGGGAGTGGATGTACAGACCCAACACCCAATTTCAGGTCCTCACGGACGCGAATTTAGGTTCCTATTTATACTTGAAGAGCAGGCCTTCCTGATAGTCCTGCAATTTATCCTGAGGACCAGGCTTGGTTATTAACCAAGATAAAAAATTCTGGTACTCATGCTTAATGGTTGTGTGCATCCCTAGTTGGTGCAGAGGCCGGGAAAGTGAAATTATCCCCTCAAAGTTTGACGTACGAAGCGAAGCAAAAAACGCCTCTCGTGTTCGCTCCCCAAGGCGAAGCTAGAGGCCAAACCCTAGCGCCGCCAGAGCTCCCAATCGGCATTCCTATCACCGCCGTTGCCACCGGCTTCGGCCGTGGTGGTGGCGGGCCTTGGCGCCTAAGGTCCCTGGGCGGTTGGTCGCGGTGGTCACCTCCAGGAGCCGCTGGGGCGACGCCTGCAAGAAGATCGAGCGTGGAGGCCAGGGCGGCACCCCTTGTCTTGCGGCGGCGACTGTCTCCCTTGGTTGTCTTCACCTGCGGGGAGATCGAGGCCAGGGCGGCGCACCGTCGGAGTGGTGGTGGAGATCCCCTGTGGCATCGATCTGGCAGCGGCGGCGTCATTTGGGAGGCGGAGTCCTTCGAGAACCCTAGACATGACTCTTTGTTGCCCTTTGGTTGCCATCGAGGGATCATGGCGCATGTCGTCTTGGCCTTCTGGCCGCGGCCTAGCGCGAGCCGGAACGGCGAGGAAGGGCGAGTGCGAGTCCGCGCAAGCTGCACTGCGTCTGCCTTCTTCTCTGTTATTCTGACCGGCGGCCTGGGGGCAGCTAATTTTGCTTGAATAATGGAGGCGATCCTAGGATTCTTCTCGCGTGAAGACGGTGTCCTACTTGATGCCGACCTTCATTGATCTGGCCGTTGACGAGTTTCGGAAGAGATTCGGTCGGGTGCGCTTTTTTCTACCTGTTTAAAAATTTAAGAGGGCGTGACGCGAAGCTTCGTTCTTCGTTGACATTGTGGCATATCGGTATTTCGATTCTCATGGTGAAGACAGTGGCGGGGAATGTCATGGAGGTTGAGGTCTGAGGGCTAGTAATGGTGGATCGAGTCTTTGAGGCGAGGAAGAATTTGCTTGGTGATTCGTGTATTGTAGCAGTGGTATCGGCAAGTGGGAGCGGCAGCACGGAAGAAGTACAAAGTCTTAACTTTCAGGGTGAGAATTCAAGGTCTGGCCTTAATTGGTTGTGCCTGGCAATGGCCTGTTGAAGACATTGTTTTGAGAGTTCGGACTATCTTCAGGGTGAAAACCTATGATCTTTGATCGGGCGACGACGGCGTTGGTGCACTGTTTCCTTCTTGAGGTGTCGCTTTTTGGAGAATTGGACTTCGGGTGCTGTCATGGTGGTGAATGTGCTGCAACTACAAGGCATTGATCTCTTTAGTGGGATCTTTTTTTTATGTTTTTAGTTGTGTGTCTTCCGTAATGTCTTTAGGATATTGTGTTGTTGCAGAGGCCGGTGTAATTGGTATTTCCGTAATATTAATATATTCTCTTTGTCGAAAATAGGAAATTGGAGCAACCTCTCTGTAGCATACACATACATCATTGTAGCACTCTAAATCTAGACTTGCCCTCTGTGGCGACTCTGGCGACATGCCAGCGATTGGCGTAATGCCGTGCTAATCCCTCTCCGATCCCTACTCAAGCGGGCTTCGCTCCAAATCCCCTTCCTCTGATTCAGCTGATGTAATGTCCCGAGGTTTTCCCCAAATTAGTTTTCGTTTGTTTTTGTTTTCGCATCATCATGACATCAGCATCATCGCATCGCATGTTTTGGCAACACAAATTATTTTTAGTAAACCCTATTTTTATTTTGTTAAAATTGTCGGAAAAGTTTTATCGAGACAGTCGTCTCCGTTTTCTAAAATTAATTGCTAAAATTTAATTTGCAAAATAAAAATATTTTGAGAATCGCGAGAGAGTAGCCCAAACCGGCCCAAGCCCACCTAACCTCCAAACCCTAGGGTTTCCCCTGGAAACTTGCTTTCCCACCCCCTGCCGCTTGCAGCCACCCTCTTCTCTTTTCCTGTTTTTATGAACAGGTCCCCCCACCTTGTTTTCTTTTCCCCCCTCTCCTACATTTCTCTCTCTCTCCCTTATCCCTTTCTTTTCTTTTCTTTTTCTTTTCTTCTTATCTCTTTCTTCCTCTTCTTCCACCCGCACCACCTCGATCCCGAGCAGTCCCGCACCATCGCCCCGACCCCGGCCCCTCCGGCTGCCCTGGCCGGCCGCTCCTGCGCCGCGCCCGGACTGCGGCCTCTCCTCTCCTCCCCGGCGTAGCTCCTCCTCAGGCCGATCCTCGATGCCCCGCTGCCTCCCTCACCGCCCTGCGCTGCCACCGAGCTCGAGCTCCCCGTCACTGGTGCTCCACCTCCCTCCTCTCCCGTCGGCCAGCTCCCCTCCCGGCGCCCTTCCTCCCTGTGCTCCACCCAGGCGCGTCCCCGGCCGCCCCGTCGCCAAGCTGCCCCACCACCGAGCCTTCCCTTCCCGGCCCGGCGTCCTGCTCCTCTCTCCTCGCGAGCCGCCTCCTCTACACCATCGCTGGCTTGTCGGGCCCCCCTCTCCGCTCCGGCCAAGGAACCTCCTCCTCGTCGCCCTGCTGCCCTCCCCGATGCCGGCAGTTCCTCCTCTGCCACATGCTGCCTCGCGGCGCGCCTGTGCGTGCCCCTGCAGGTGGTCGGCTGCTGCTGCTCGAGTGGATCCTCTCCGTGCACTTCTCCCTGCTGCCTTGTGTTGTTTGCTTCACGTGCCCGTTGCCGTGTCTCCGTTTTCCAACCGACGCCTCCGTACTCGTTTCTCCATTCCAGGAGCCGGATGTTGACGTGTTCCCCAAACAAGTCTCCGTGTTCCGTCCCCATCGTGTCCGTCTCCGATGTGTTCCCGACGGCGGCTCCCGATGTCTCCGTGTCCGTGAGTTGTGTTCCCCGTTCCCGGCGTTTCATGTTTCCCGATTCCGACGTCCCGTGCACGTTTCCCGTCGTGAAGCCGAAGGCCGACGACAAGATCCCCGACACCGAGTACCCCGTCGCCCCCGAAGCCCGGAACGCCAAGGTCTGCCACGACGATGACCCGAGTACGCCTACTTCCACGACGTCGACTACCTCGACTACTTCGACTCCGGACGAATGACTACTTCGACTACTTCCGCCCCAAATCCGAAGTTTCCTCATTCCGATGTGTGACCCCAACCTTAGCCCTATCTACCTATATGCGTATCTTATAAAATCATGCATCATTAATTAACATCGAACCTTTATCCATTTAGTCAAATTAAATCAATTTAATTATGGGGTTTGTCTGGTGCAACTATATTGTGCACCGATCCCATTTAAAATGATTTGCCATGTGTTAGGAAATAAAATTGGACAACCTTTAATTTGTCATGCCTTCGTGTCATCAACATGCCGCTTCTTTTGCTGTTGAGTAAAATGCATCTTTTCCGTTTCCAGTGTTTGTTGCTTCTTCAGGAATAGAACGATGAGTTAATGTGAGCAACGACAGGTTCTGCTACCTCTACCGAAATTGCAGGCAAGTGATACTCACTTGTTATCTTTGCTTGTTTTCTGTCTCTTACACCTCCTATCTTTTGTTCCTTGCTAGCCTTATATTGCGATGCTTGTGTCCTGATCCTATTTGCATGTTTACCTGGCAGTAACCTGGTGCTTGTTTATCTTGTTGGCCTTGCGAGTCGTAGTGCATGCTTAGGTTGTTTTGCTCGAGTCTTGTTATCTTTATCTAGTCATGCTTTAATATGATAGTTGGGTTAAATTCACATGATAACCTTTAATGTTTGGCGATGGGAATATTTAATAAAGGTAAGGCACCGGCGGAAGGCCAATCGTGGCGTTTTGTTCTGCTAGTGTCGCCTAGGACCCGAGTTCTTGTCCTCTGATCAAAGACTGAGCGCACTACCCACATGTGGGAGGAAATGGGACTCCCCTCGACCTAGTACCAGATCTGCAGCCTTGTCCAGGGCGCCACAACTTAGTTCGGGTGTTTCCATTTGCGCGGCGCTTTATTATATTGTTACAGGTTCACGGATGGGACGCCTCCGGAAGATATGATACGTGATGGTTACTTATGGTAGGATTGCGGAGCGTTCGTTTATCGAATGTGGAAGGAGGGGCAATCGTATGAGTGTTCCCTCCCGAAGCCGTTCTCGCATCGGCTAAGTCCACCTCGGAGCTTCGGCCGGACTTTCAAGGTGGGTCAGACTTAGCTAGGTGGTTCCCTGGACTTGTGCGGCAGTGAAGGAAAGTGTAGTGTCGGATACCCTGCCGGTACACCATAGGAAGTGTGCTAATAGCTGGCAACAAGGGTTGAAGTGTGTGTGGTTACATTTGTGCACCCCTGCAGGGTTAAATCTTTTCGAAAAGCCATGTTCGCGGTTATGGATGACTTGGTGAAATGTGCTGGCTAACAAGATCATAGACAACTTACACCTAATGATTGTAACTTGATTAGTAAGATAGATTACTTCAATAATAACCTATAAATTTTACCAACTGTGTGAGTGCCTTTGGGCTTGCTGCTCGTGGTTAACCGGGCTGGTAAGGAATTGGCTGGGTATGTTTGGTGTTAGCATAGTTGGTTACCTATGCGCTCTCTTACCTCCTCTCTATTAGACGAAAGTTGTAGCGTGTCTCTATAAGTTGTTAGTGCTGCTTGCCGCCACCTCAATCGCTAACCTTCTTCCACCGGAATTCAGCTTTGATATCTTGTGAGTATTACTTGCCAGTACTTCTACTAGTACTGACCCCTTCGGGGCTGCTATTCCAATGCAGGCGACAGGTTTGAAGTCTGACAACGTTAGCTTGGGAATCCCTCTGGCTTGGCTTGGCCTGGGCAGGGTTATGGTGCTTGGTTATCTTCAGGACTCTTAGTCCATATTTATATTCTTATCCATCCTCGGATACTATTCGCTTCCGCTGTTGTTTGGATCTTTGTAATGTATCTTTTGTATTCTTCACTCTGTGAGTTGTTGTTGTATATATGTTCTTTTGTGGGTTCCATCGAGAACTATTGTAATGTTATCACAATTCCACCCGCATAACGTGTGTGTTGCGACGTGCACGTTATGCTTGGTGGGCGTCCTAGGATCGTTATTATGCGGATTTGGCGGAAATCGCTCAAGTCTACATAGTACCGATCCGGGGGCGTTACAGCTGAGTCCAGATCCGTACTACCTTTCCACCAATTCCACTGTCCCCTACTAGTTGTTCGCTGCCACGGCCTCCTCCTCCGCCTCAATCGCCGCAGATTGGTTTCACTCCTTCACCATCTCGCACAGCCTTGTTCTTGTCAGATCTGCTCCCGCACAAGTCCAATCGACGGTTTGCTTGGAGCTCTTAGCCCCCTGCAGCGCGTCAACCTCCTCTGCGGAGGGAAAAATTCGTGATAGTTGTTCTGATTTCAGCGGCATGGTCTATAGCCTGTATTTGACCCCGTAGAATCCAGAGGCTCTACTCACACGCTGGAGACGCAACTCCACTTGATCGTCAGGACGGAGATACCTGCGGTGACAACAGTGAAAATATCAGAGGAGTTATTGGATTCAGAGGCGTTGGCGTTAGCGGTTAAGACGCCAAGGGCGCCATGAGGGTCCTAGGATGGAATTGCCAAGGTATTGGCAAGAATCTTGGTAGTTCAACAATGACACACCTTGCCCGGATGATGGATTCTACAAAGGCTCAGGTAATCTTCGTATCCGAGGTCAAATCCTCCAAATTTAAATCTGCCGATGTTGTGTCTAGGTTTAATATGGATGATAGTATTGTAGTACCCTCCCGAGGGCATTCCGGTGGCTTGTGGCTAATGTGGAATCATGAAGTGCAAGTTTCTGTTCATAGTTCTAACTTTTATCTTATTATCGCCACCGTTACTATTAGGGCTAGCAATCAACAGTTTGGGCTCATCTGTATTTATGGTGACCCATACCACTGTCAGACTAGCATCATTTGGGAACAGATTGCTAATTTTGTGTATGATAACAGTAATCTACCGTTGCTTTGCATAGGTGATATGAATGAGATTTTGTATGATATGGATAAAAGTACCCCCTCAATTAATCGTTCTTGTGTCAATGCTTTCCATGCTTTGATCTTGTGGGTTTTTTGATCTGGGGTTCTGTGGGCGAGCGTACACGTGGACCAACAGAAGGTTTTCTTCGAATCTAATATTTGAAAGGCTTGATCGATGCTTAGCTAATGCTGATTGGTGTGCTTCATTTCCTGTTACAAATGTTTACAACATGCCTCTAATTCATACGATTAGCGATCACGCCCCCATCCTGTTATCCACCGATGGCCCGGTTCGTAAAATTAAGCGAACTTTCAAATTCGAGAACTGGTGGTTAAAAGAACAGGACTTCCAGCAGTACGCTAGGAATGAGTGGAATAAAACTACGCAAAATTCTTTCTCGCAAAGAATTAATAAATTGGCTAGGGGTCTCAAAGTGTGGTGTAGGAAGAAGAAACCTTTGCAGCAGGAACTCACGAATTTGGGGGAGCAGATCACGCAACTATAGATGCTACCCACTCAACAGCAAAACCGAGCGCTGGAGAACTCTTTGGTCAACATGTATGAACAAAACTTAACAAAACTAACTGACTTTTACATGCAGAGGGCAAAGAAGCAATGGATCAAAGATGGAGATAGAAACACCTCTTTCTTTCATCGAGCTATTCTCAAACGCAAGAGAAAGAACACTATTGTCTCCATTAAGGATGAGAATAATAGTGTACAATACATGCCTACTCAGATTAGCAACACCTTTGTGAACTATTTCAGGCATATTTTTGCTTCCCCCAATGTTAACTTTGGCAGGCCATACACTGAATCTCAACTCCCCTTGGATAGCAATGACTATACTTACTCCATACCTGACAAGCAGGAACTTTGGGAGATTCTCCAAGAAATGAAAAAGAACGCATCACCGGGACCTGATGGATTCAACGTGGAATTTTATCTTGCCACATGGAGCTGGATTGCGGATGATGTGGTAAGCTTGGTAAGATCTTTTTTCCAATCTGGAGTCATGCCAGCTCATATTAATGATACACATATTGTTTTGATCCCTAAAAAGCTAGTTTCTATGGTGCCTGCCGATTATAGACCCATAAGTCTTTGTAACGTAGTCTATAAGCTCATTGCAAAATCTTTAGCAAATAGGCTCAAACCTCATCTTCCAGACTATATCCACCCTTCTCAGCAGGCCTTTATTGAAGGGCGTCGTATTAGCAACAATATCATTATTGCACAGGAAATAACCCACTCCTTTTCTCTTAATTCTTGGAAACATCAGTCTTTCATGCTTAAGATAGATCTTGCAAAAGCTTTTGATCGTTTGGAGTGGAATTTTATTGTCCAGGCGCTTGCTCGTAAAGGGTTGCATGCTCATTTTATAAATTTGGTTCATGCGTGTATCTCTTCACCGACTTTTTCTGTCATCATTAATGGTCAACCTTTTGCAAGATTTCGAAGCAACAGAGGTATACGACAAGGCTGCCCTCTATCTCCCTATCTTTTTGTCCTTGCCATTAATGAACTCTCGCTAGCCCTGCAAGAAGCCATGGGCCAAAGCTCTTTGGAGGGAGTTGTGCTTGGACCCAACTGCCCTTCTATCCACTCTCTCCTGTTTGCTGACGACTTACTTATCTGTGGCAAAGCTACCATTCAGGAGGCCATCACAATGAAGAATATCTTAGACTCCTTCTGCTTATCCTCGGGACAAACTCCTAACTGGGCCAAGTCGGGTATTATTTTATTTTTAGTAAGCATGTTCAGCCTTCCAATGTTGAAGAGGTCAAATCTGTTTTCCCGGTGCAGAACATTGATGAATCTTTTATACACCTAGGGCACCCTCTTATCCTGCCAGCCAAGGACAGAGCTTCAGCATATAATTTTGTTATCGACAAGTTCAAATCCAAGCTGACTACTTACAAAGCTGATAAGCTCTCCCACACCAGACTTCAGCTCATCCAGTCTGTCTTTTCCTCTATCCCAGTTTACTATATGTCGAACATTTTATTCTCCAAAAAGTTCATAGCCAAGTTGACGGCTATCATTAGAACCTTCTGGTGGACGGGGATCAGGGAAGAAACCACTCGAACTCTTTGTCTTAGAGCCTGGAAGGACATTTGTGCACCAAAAAAAGAAGGAGGGTTGGGAATTCGGAATCTTCAAGCGGTCAAGCAAACCCTTATCCTTATGTCAGCTTGGCGCATTGCCCAGAACCCTGATGATCATCTCCACAAAATCCTTCGATCAAAATATTTTCCGGATTCTTCCATCTGGCGACCCAAGCCCAATGTCCCAAAATCTGCTTTCTGGGCGTCGGTGCTTAAGATTCTCCATATTCTAAAAACTCACTCTTTCTATCAATTGTCCAAGGGAAATATCTCTGTTTGGAGCATGCCCTGGTGCGCGGCATGGACTTCAGTTTACGATCATCTAATTATTCAGCCTCCAAATTTCGTTTACCCAGCCCTTGTCAAGGATCTATGGCTTCCAAATCAAAAATGCTGGAATGGAAACCTCATTGACACTATCTTCAGACCCGAAATGGCTCACATCATCAAATCCACACCTATCATTGACTCTGATGATGATGACTTTCTTTGCTGGAAACTAACAGATAATGGCAAATGCCATGCGAAAAGTGCCTATTACGCTTGTTTACAGGAAATCTATGATTCTGGTGAGGACAGACCGAGACCCCCTTCTTCGACTACAATCCGGCTGCTCAACCAGGTATGGAAAAGAAAAGATATTATTCCCAGAATACAAACTTTCGCTTGGCGTTTCCTTCGCAGAGCCCTTCCTACAGGTGCGAGAGCAGGTCGATTTTCCAGACACATTAGCAAAACTTGCTGCAGGTGCAGCCTTGAGGAGGATGAAATGCATCTCTTTTTCACTTGTCCTTTTGTTAAGGCAGCATGGTTTTTAGAGCCCTGGTTTATTCGTACTGACTTACTCATCCAAGGTTGCACATCGTTGGCACAAGTCATTATGAATTTATTAAATATGAATCACCCTCATGCTTCTTTATCAAATATTCTTACTTTCTTGTGGTGTGCTTGGAAATCCAGAAATGATATGCTTTTTAACAGGAAAATGGGCGAACCATATCAGATTAGTATCAATGCCCGAGCAATTACTACTAATAAGGACTTTGTTCATGATGTGAATTTAACACTGCAGGCCAACACAAATAGCCACTTGGTGCAGGCTACAGGATGCAATTTACAAGGAGCTATAATCGCTACAGATAGTGCAATCTCTGGATGTGTTTTGTTTGTTGATGCTTCTTGGGGATGCAGGTCGGTTCCAGCTGTAGATGGAGCTCAGTATAATATACTGGCTTGGGAGTTCTCATCAGGAATGAACAAGATGGAAGGAGCTGCTCGATCATGATCCAGGCCACAATTCAGAGAACTTCTTCAGTCTTCCAGGCCGAGGCGAAAGCCCTTTTGCTGGCAGCAATCTTGGCTCAGTCTTTGCATATTCAAAGGCCAACTTTTTTGACTGATAATCAGATACTAGCTAAAGTGTGTGCAGCCAGGAGACTTGATCATCCTCTGCTTAGATGGGACTCCAGGAATACAATAGCAAATTTCTTGCGGGCTACAAAAGATTCATTTCAAGTTTTCCATATCAAACGTGACCTAAATGGGGTGGCTCATGATTGTTGCTCAACAGGTCCTTAGGCATCGCCTTGATCGAACCTATCTTCAGTTGTGAAAATTCAGCTCATAGATTACAAAATTGTCCTGTTTTGCTAGCTTTTCAAACTGCTCCTTTGCAGGACTTTGTGTTAAATGTTGTACACTGTTGTTGAGCTGAATAAAATTTGGCGCCTCCGGCGCCCTTTGTTGTGCAAAAAAAAAAAAATTTGTAGCCCTCTACCCAGGCTTGGCGGCCACCAATCTTCAGGCGATGTGGCCGGCGGGAATCCATGCAAGGACGACGGCATCCGCGTGGGGACTGGCGGCACCTGGTCACCGCGGCAGGAGCTCCCTAGGAAGGACGGAGCAGAGAAGGGAACAGGGTGTCGTGGAGCTTCTCCCGTCGAGGAACACAGATGGGGGCGGCGCCGGAAGGTGGCCTTGGCAGCGAGGAGTTGCGCAGAGCCACAGCACCCGGCCTGCAGGACGGCGGGAATCTAGGGGCGGCAGCTCTGACGCAGTGAAGGCCAGTGGTCTCCGCGGCGGCAGCGGGCGGCGGTGGTCTCCTGCGAGGTGGCGGCCCGCGGGACTGTCCTTTTTTTTTTAAGGCAGTACTAGTCTATCTATCTATCTATCTATCTATCTATCTTCTATCTATCTATCTATACTATAATATTGCAATAGGTGGTGATGGTACGTCATTTTTATTTCCGATTTTACCCTTCGAAAATTAGAAATATTACGGTGTTTGCCACCGCCAATTAAAACTAAACCGTTCCGTTTGTTAAGGCACCACCGCCTCTGCTTCTCCTCCACCCGCGACTGAGCCCGCAGGCCACCTCGATTCAGGCGATGCGCCGGCAGGAAGCGCCTCCGCTACCGCAGCCGAGGTCAGGCCTCCGTCGCTGCATCCGAGATCAGGGTTAACTGTGTTTCCCGTAGAAACGACGCGGTCGGAAACGACAAGGTCATCGCGCACGCGCTGCAGGAGGAGCTCGCCCAGGTCACCATGGCCGAGGCCTTAGGAGGAGCTCGCCCCATTCGCCATGGCCGAGGCCTCAGGGAACTCTCCGATGTGGCTTTTATTCTTCTCCCATCCCCAAACGAGATCTAACGCCAACCAATCCCCTGCGCCGAGACCAGAGACGGAGGGGAAAAGCTGGAGGTGAGGTCGGAGGGAGGGGGACAGATGGGAGGGGTCGGAGCTGAGAGACGAAGGGACTTGGACGTGGCATGCTAATTGCTATTATCGCCGTCGTGGGGTCCGTCGTGGAGGTGGCGCGTCGTAGCCTCACCCTCAAGGTCAAGGAGGTGGACGCCGAAGCTGGCATATATATGCTCGCTGTACTCGGCACGGCGTTCCCGGCCTACCGGGGATGCGGAGGAGCACCCGCCGCTCACGCTTCGCCAGCGCGCCCGCGCACACCCACAGAGCCGCCTGGAACAGGTCGCCAACGACCAGCCACGGCCAGATGCGGACGATAGACGGTGGATACGGAGCCACGGACCAGCGCGGGGGCAAGTGGCCGAGCTGCCGCGCACGGCCGGTCGCTGTTCTTTCCAACGAGAGTCCAGCGCTTTACTGATCTGTAAGGCCGCGCGAATCGACTCCGTTTTCTCGGAATCCGGCAGCCTGCGTTTGCATCATCTCCTTCTCTCCAAGCACGCCTGCCCTGCCGCCTCTTCCGTGCTTGGAATTTGGAAACGAGGGGTAAGGGGACGCTGCGATTCGACCAGCCATGGCGTGGAGGAGATGTGGTCATGTGCTGATGTGCTCGGTTCTTGAGAGAGCTGGCAGATTAGAGATAGTGATTCCGAATTGATTTGGGATGATGCATGCAGAGATTTGAGAGAGATTGTGTGACAAGATTAAGAGAAGTTGGTTCTTTACGACTGTTTGTTTGAGTCTTTGAGAGGGAGAGAGCCGAGGCTACTTTGCATGTGTGCAGTGTGCTGCTGATTTGCTGGAGAGCAGACACCTGAGACAGAGTGGAGAGATTCTAGCGTTGCTTCCTGCTTACATGCCGCTGCTTGAGGGCAAATCGATTGAGCGAAGCTGTGGGATTTATTTATTTTGGTTGTGCTTGCTGCACCTGCATGAGAGAGGACACAGGGTTGAGAGATTTATTTTTATTGGATGTCTTTGCTGCACGAGAGAGCAGAGATGACCCTACTGTGCTGCTGCGTGTTTGATAGTTGCAAATACTGGCAGATAATAGATATTTTTTCTAATGATTTTTCAGGTCCATGAGTCATCGACCTATCTACAGTTCATTGTCGTCGTCGTCACTTGTTTGGACGGGCAATATTAGTAAATTTGTGGAAGCAATGTCTCCAATTTTTTGACAAACGTAATACTTTCTACAAAGTGTAGTAACCACGACAGCATTGTTGAAGTATTACTTTGGACTTCTTAAGTCAAAATTATTTTTACGTGTCGTAATTTTAGGATAAATGTTTCATAGGTCTATCCATATAATTTTCTAGATGTCCCGTAGCAACGCACGGGCATATTGACTAGTATTCATATAATAGCAAGGAAAACACAAGCGTACATATACGAGTACAACCGTAGAGGATACAAACAGAGGACCAGGAGATCATCTTCATCCTTGCGACTTGGAGACGGCGGAAGCCACCGCTGCAAATCCCCACCTCGAAATCTTGGAGCAAGAAGAACCCCTTGCCAAAGGGCGTTAGAGAGCCGCAATGACCACCAACTCCGACGAGTTGGATCTGGACAGTCAAGCTGCATCGGCCGGCGACCTGCGCCGAGCTCATCCCGCTCCGGATCTGGGCTCCCGAGCCGGAGGCATCCAAATCCCTCGCCGTCATGCCACGAACCTGCTCCTGGACCACCGAGAACCTCCTCAGCCAGTGCCGCCACACCAGCCACGCCCTGCAACTTCACAGCGCCTTCTCCCCTCGCCACCACGGCCGGCCGGAGCAAAGACACCGATGAAGACCACCACCACAACCACCACCAAAACCGGAGCTCCCACAGCCACCAACTCCCCCCCTCGCCACCAAGGCCGGCCGGAGGAGCAGAGGAGGAGGAGAGCAGCGGACGAACCTTCACAACCTCCCCGGCGAGGCCGGAACGGGGACAGGAGGGGAAGGACAAGGCCCACCACGCAGACGCCATCGCCGCCGTCCTCGACAACGCCGCCAGGCCACACACACACCTAACCTACACTAACTACACGCCCAGCGAACAGCCGGAGCTCCCCCCGCCTCGCGGTGCCGAAACGGCGACCGGAGGCGAAGGGGAGCAGCGGGAACGCCGGCGGAACCTCGATGCTTCGAGACGCCTCCCGAGTCGCCTTTCTCTCCTGTAGCAGGGGACACGGGAGGACACCGTCCCCGCGGGACTGTCCTAGCAATGAGAAGTGGTTCCATGGCGAGCGAGCACAATAACGTTTTACTCAAAAACATTTGTCAGAGGGACGCGTACGAGATAAATCTGTTTTCGGCTCATGGGTGTAGATGCACCCACTAATTAAAAATTGGATTTTAAAATGTTAAAATATTCAAAACAAAAAAATTGGTGTACATCCTATCAATTTGCGATCGCACACAAAATTTTGTGGGAAAAAGACATTTTTTATAGTCGGTGTAAAAAAGACATTTTCCGGTGCTTCAAAATGATATTTTATGAGGTTGATTTTTGTCTTTTTTGCACAAGGAACAAAAAATGTCTTTTTTTCGCAAAACTTAGCGTACAAACATAGAATGTCTTGAAGTATATCTAAATTTTTGTTGCGAATTTTTTGACATTTGAAATACATTAAAATTCATTTTTCATAACGGGTGCGCCAAAACACCATGCCCGTATGTATATCGGTATATAGCATTCTGAGTCCAGTATATTAACTGGGTCGTGTGCTTTGAGATTAACAACGCCACATGCCGTCGTTCTCTAGAGATGCTACACGCTGATCAGCTTGTAAGACCGAGAAAGTATTATCTTCCATTCCCATCTTGTCGATTCTTCAAGGAAGGGTCCAATCGGCCATCTATTTTCATCTTGCTCTACTCTATTTTCGAATAAATTGATGTGGAATTATAAAAAAGGAAACAATTGTCAATTCATTTGAAGGATTTATAGTGTCATGTTTTAGCCATTAATTGTGATCATGTGACGGTGTTTACCCCATTTAATTTTGTGTGACGGATTTTAAGTTGTACTTGTTACCATGTGTCAAGTTTTACAGCCTGGCTCCACATATAAGGCCAACATGGATCTTCAGTCAGAGTTTTGACATTGTTGGGTGTCGTTTGCCTTGTTGAAGTTGTCACCAAGGAGATCCAGCACCTCTCCCACCCTTTGATCTTATCTTCGAGTGGAAACCGAGAGTGACCTTGTAAGATTAGCGATGGCGGTGTCGTTACTTTGATAGAAGTATTGTTCCAAAGACACAATATTTTGGTTGGAGCACTTGGTTGCAGTCAGCCAGACATTGTCGGTGGTGCGATGAGCATGGAATTTGCATTGGAGCATCCGGTGGGGGCAGTTACGGCCTGACCTGGGTGGTTGAGTGAGCATTCTTGACATGCATGTGACCTCAGACGAGTCTTGTCAGTTTCCCTCTCGAGACCGAAGCGGCACACTTCTTCTTCCCTTTGGTTATGTCTTTTCTCTCCGGGGTGGATAAGGTGTTGTTGCGGCGAAGTCAGAGTCGGTGCTTTCTGAGCGCGATGGGATCTACGAGACCTTGTTAGGGTCGGTGTAGTTTTTTTATATGCTTGTGTCATGCTTAGTCAGTGTTACCGGAGATTTTGCATGTCTTTAGATCTAGTTTGGCTAGGTGACTTACCTGTTGTAAAAGGTAATCTCCAGCTTTCCTCCAATAAACTAAGCAATTTGGATCTCCTGTACCATTTCTTCTACTCAATGAATATAACAGATCTCGTGTTACCACTCAAAAAAAAAAGTTTCGTTGTAGTTCATTTATTTGATATAGGTTTTGTAGGTCGTTGCAGTTCCATAGTCTTGAGATCCCACTTTCTTTAATTGAGCAGACAAGTAATCACAAACATCTTTTCTTTTCAAAGAAAAGGTTTTCAAAAGATATCCCGAAGAGGTCTTAGGTAAGGTAAGGAGTGACAACTCTATTCAATAAGCTGGCTCTTTAAGGGAAGATAGGGCATCTCCTAAAATATTGAAGTTTGGTGAGTTTCAGTTTGATAATTAATGTTGGTTTAAATGGTTTAGAGAGATTTGTTATGGTTGTCATTTTTATTATAGGTTTCTCATGTAGTTTCACTGAATTTCCATACTATTCGAGTTTCACAAGGTTTACTGTCAAACCTCATTATAGCCTTTTTGAGAAGTAAAAATTGAAACCCCAACAGAATCTCCGCTAAACCTCAACCAGCAACATGAGCATGTTTTTATCGAAGTTGCGGAATGGACAAAGATGTGCCGCACACTTTCAGTTAAGTGTATCTAAGTTGGGGAATAGACAAAGATGTGCCGCACACTTTCAGTTTGGTGGTTTGTAGGATAGATTTCATGAGGGTTTTAATAGGATACTTTCTCATCCTCCACGCCATTGACACGCTGCAACAACACCAGCCGGTGTTCCCCCATTAATCAACTGGCTGACTTCTTCCATCCCATGGTGTTCCTCCACGATAGATTGGACAGCACGCAAGCGTCACTCCTATGACAGACGGTAAACAGGTACCACCTTGAGCAATCGCTCACCAGTTAATTGGGCGTTGTAGAAGAACAAGGCACTTGATACCGATTTTTTCAAACCAGCATCACAAGTTCGCATTCTCCGTCCGGAGCCCCGGAGGTCTCATCTGGTACAACAGTCCATGAGAAACATCGACACTAGTACCTGGACGTACACCAACTATAGACCCATCGCCCATTCGGCAACAAGCCAATAACTGTTCTTCAGGTACTGCTGTAGCAGATAGGAGCAGCACAAAATACAAACCAGATTGATAGTTTCCAATCACAGCCACCACTTCCCCCATGTCAACTGTTTTGTGATGGATTTTGCGTTAAGAATGTCGACATCCAAGCCTAAACACTGTATAGACCGAGATGAATCGTGTTTGTACAGCCCAATCATAATATCCAAGGAAGTGAGAATGGGACCTCCAATGGTTCACTTCTTAAGCTGAACACATCCATTCTCGGTTAGGTATTCCACAAATTCATCAATTAGGTAGGGCCAAGCGCCTTCTTCGTCATAGTTGGATAACTGCGGATCAATTGTCTGCAATAACACAACAGTGAAATTAGGCAAGTTCATAGTTACGAGCTCTTTCTACACACAAGTCATTCTAGTAGCCATCTAGTTAGTTGACATGTAGGCAGATAGAACTGAAAACACACAAATTTGTTATGAATCGCTGAAGGCGACAGATCACAACACTACCTAGCGAGTACGACCTAGGCACACCAACTAACTCGCCTAATTTGCCCAACATAAGTTTGGCTGTCAGATTGACTAACACAAAGTAGAGTTGCATACATGCCTGTTAAAGTATGCATACAAGTTTACCCAGCAAAATCTGGGCATTGAAATGTAAAGAGGGAGAGTTGGGATGACTGATGTACCTTGACAAATTCCAAAAGCTGAAACCATGTGTCCCTGGAGATGGCTTTGTTATGCCTGACCTGATTTTCGGAGAATTGGAAAATTAGCAAAACCACACCATCTTACACCAGTAACATAATGGGAACATCTTGACGACAATGAAACATAACACAATGATCTGAAAATGGGACTAGAAAGATAGAGTTGCCATTTAAGATGCACCTGTATAAACTGACACCAATGATCAATTAGAGGCCAGTGCCTTTCGGCAAACAGCAACCTCCACATTCCAATAGCTGTCTCCAGTGCAAGAGATTTTTGACCCTGTAAAATCAAGCGAATGTTGTAGGAAAAATTCATAGAGAACATCAAAATATTATTTATGATTGAAAAATAAGGTGCTAATTAAGACAAGGCCAACCTTTTCCCTAGCCCAAGCAAATGCAAAGTTGTAAATCTCACGGAACTTTTCTGGAAGACAAAAGAGTAATACACAAGTTAGAACTTAGAAGATGATGAATTCATTTCTCAATGTATATTTTAATAGTCCGTTGAACTTATGTGCAGTTCATTCGAACTGGAATCAAGTGTGCTAAAGAAGGTAGCCAGGTAGGACAAATATCCAGTTTCACACAAAAAAGGAAGCTTACGATCATCTTTTATCTCAGCTCGCAATGATGGTAGTTTCTCACGGAGCTTCTCAATTGAATCTACCCTGCAAACAACACAAGGATATGATTAAAACATATAGATAAAATTGCAGCACCGTAACAATATGTAAACTGGAAAATACCATCCTTGGAGAGAATGACAATGTTGTGACACATCGCAATGGAATAATATTTTCCAGTTCGGTGCTACTAAGCAATAACCCTAAAAGCTACATGTGTAATTTACAAGAAAATTGAATGATCGCATACTGAATGGTCATGACTGCAAATAGCACTCACCCAATTGACTGCAGACCATCAATGAATTCCTGACGAGTAAATTCACACATAGTGGCAGCTTTCATGTGCCATGATATGACAAGCTGTTAACAGCATAAATAGATGGGTAACAACAAAAACGATCTGAAGATCACAGTAATAACTTAAATACAAAGTAAAGCTGGTCTGCAAATTAGAAGAAAAAAATGTGCTTATATCAAACATAAATACGAAACCAAATTAACTTCAAATGTTGGCAGCTGCAGGAGGTGCCACAAAAACTAGTTTAAACTCAAACAGAAGATTTAAATACGAAGAAAAAGAAGGTCGACACAAATTAGAAAGAAAAAAAGAGCACGTGCTTATATCAAATATCAAAAAGAAAACGAATTAACTTCAGACGGTGGCAGCTGCAGGAGCAGGTACCACAAACTAGTTTACATTTAAACAGAAGACACAAATGCAAAGGAAAAGCTGGTCGCTGCAAATTAGAAGAAGAAAAAAAAAGTTCTTTTAGCAAATACAAAAAACGAATTAACTTTAAATGGTGGCA